>JAQZBX010000292.1:0-121000 GCA_029593785.1 Cabassous unicinctus
TTATTTTACAGAGACCTATAGGAACACCTACCCCATACGGTGTAAGAGCTTGTGTAAACTCCCCATATGCTATACTATTAGGGAATGTTAATAGTTTAGTAATAACTTCTCATAGTAGTGTTTATAAAATCGTTTGTTATGGATGTTTAATTACTAACTGCATTAATTCTAAGTTACCAAAAAATTATACTATTTTTGTAATAGTTCATCAACCTTCTCATATACTTTTACCTGTTAATATATCAGAGGCTTGGTTTAATGATCCTGGTGTATATGTTATCCCACAATTGAAAGAACTGTCTCGATCTCGACGTTTTGTTGCTGCTCTCATTTTAGGAATATCTGCATTGATTTCTATTATTACTTCATTAGCTGTGTCAACAACTGCTTTAGTTTCTAATATTCAAACTGCTCATCATGTAAATGCTCTAAATCATAATGTATCCTTAGCTTTGGCATTGCAGAGTCAAATTAACAGAAAAATAAAAGTTAGATTAAATGCTCTAGAAGAAACTGTAGTTTTCCTAGGAAATAAAATTACTAATATAAAAACTAGATTGTCCACTAGATGTCACTCAAATTACAGATATATTTGTGTAACTCCTTTACCATACAATGGCACTTCTGAAACATGGGACAAAGTGAAAAATCATTTACAAGGGATATGGCATAATACTAAATTGGCTCCTGATCTAAAAAACTTACAAAAACAAATCAGAGATATTAGTCAAACTAAATTAGAACCTACTGGAAAATTGGCTGAAGGATTATGGACAAACATATTCCATTCCATTAGCCCCACTGTGTGATGGACAGGCATTTCTCATTCTATTATCATACTTTTAATAATTGTTGTTTTAATTGTTGTTCTTCCAGTCATTTTCAAAATAATTTTGTCTTCAATTGGAGACTTAAAAACTCAACTATTCAGCTTCATTTTAAAAAATAAAAAAGATGGAGATGTGGTGGCCATCAATGGAGGTGCTTAGTTCTCATCAAGACCAGATGCGAGACAAGGTCTGGGGCTGGTCAAGGAGGGATCAAGGATACCCGACTTGTGGAGGAGGACTAAGCACTTCAGAACTTGGGGCCTCTTTCACCCTGGTTATAATCTTAATCATAATAGCGATATCTTTCCTTTTTTAAATTGTTTACCTGCAAAAACATGCTCGTAGCTTATGCTGTGATTGGTACTGCTGGGTGCAAGGCAAAGCACTGCAAAGGAGGGCCAAAACGGTATGGGGCTACTGTTGGACTCCTTAAGAAATATGCCTCATCAGGCGCTGGACTGGTTAGTCAATAACGGGCAACTGGACATTCCTTCCTTTCCTTTTACACAGCATAGCCACTGGATCAACCTAAGACAGGGGCCTGGCCAATTGCTGCCATGGTTTCCAATGATGGGTAAGATTCAGCAGCTGTTCAGCACGGTCCTGACCTAAAACAGGCACAGCCCCCCCAAAGCCAATCAAGGCCTCTATTTCCCCAGCAAGTAATTACCAAAAGAATAGCTAGCCCTCTTCACGGAATAAAAACAATGGTCTAGTTTATCGCAAATTATGATTATGATTTAACTGCTAACATCAATAGTTTAAATTTATTACTTACACAGTTAAGAAAAAACAATAGTCTTGTAATGATTAAACAGCACATATGATCTCAATAATTATTCTAGAACATTTAAGCTTGTCAGGTTATTTAGATTTTAGTAAGAATACAAAAGTATACTGTAGGCAGAAACTGTTGCCCAGGGAATAGTTTGGGGTCTTGATGACTCTTTAGTTAAAGGGTTAAAGTTTGACTACAGGTCTGTTGTGGAGTTTTAACCACAATCCTAGTTTATCTAGTCTTAGACATCAGAATAGGAACTACTAAGTCACCAGTTACTGTTCCGTAAAAAGTTTACATCCCGTTGCCATGAAATTGAAAGTGCTTATCTAAAGTCAGTTATGCAAAGAGAATGCTTACGCTTGCCAAAAAATAGAATATAAAAACTGTGCTTATCTTGCAATAAAGTCGGTCGTTGATTCTCACTCAATCTGGTGTGCGACTCATCACTCTCGCCAACTCCCTTAACCACCTTCAGTCTGCTCCCTCGTGCCTCGGCTGGACCGCGGCAAAGATGAAGGCAGAGAATGAATGTAAGAAACTTGGGAAAATATTTTCTCTGACACCAAGCATTGTTGCCGCAAAATAACACGTCAATGAATGTAACTTCACATTGAAGGAATTTGCATCATGCGTACAGAAGTATAAAGGAATCTATGTAAGGAATAAAGAAGGAAGACAATGAATTTTGCCAGGTTGACCCACATGACAGTCCTCCCTTTAAGTGTAATGAGTGTGAAGTTTTCTTGAAAATTCAACCTCATGAGACACCTGATAATTAATCCTTCAGGGAAACCATTTGGGATTTCATGAATTTGGGAAACCTAGAGGCACATCAAAGAAACATGCAGAAGTAAAACCTTCCATATGTATGGAATATTGGAAATCTTTCAGCCAGGCATTAAATCTCAATTGAGCATGAAATGTTCATACATCAGTTAGTATTGCAATGAACAAGAGAATACTTTCATCTGAAACAAAACCTCATGGAATATGTGAACATTCAAACTAGAGGGAAACTATATGAGTGTCCTTAATGTCATCTTTTCTTTACATTCTTTTTTTACTCCTCATTTAAAAAACCATACAGGAGAACAAGCATAGAAATGTAATACATGGGAGAAAGTTTTCAACCTGACAGAAAACCTCTTTATTTGTCATAAAATTCTTACTGAAGAGAAATCATATCTCTGTGGGAAAGCTTTAATTCAAATGTCAAATCTCAGCTACAAGAGATTTCCTACTGCAAAGAAACCCTATGAATGCAAGGCATGTGAAAAAGCATTTAGGTACAAATCATATCTCACAGAACATGAAAAAACTCAGAGTGGACAGAAAAAAATAAATGTAAAGAATGCAGAAAAGCCTTAAGCATAAAGCAATAGTTCATTAAACATCAGAGCATTCATTCTGGAAAAAACCCTACATAGGCAATAAATGTTGAAAAACCTTCAATCAGAAGGAAAATATCTTTAACCATCTGAGACTACATGCTGGAGAGAAACCCTAAGAATGTGATGGATGTGGGAAAGGTTTGATTCAGAAATCAAGCGTTAATGCACACCAGAGAAGCCAAACTGGAGAGATACCCTATATATGTAAGGAATGCAGGAAAGCCTTCAGTAGCAAAGCAAATCTCACTGATCATGAGAAAATTCATAGTGGAGGGACACCCTATATATGTAAAGAATATGGAATAGCCTTCAGCCTGAGGCAGTATCTCATTAAACATTACAAAATTCATACTGGAGAGAAGCCCTGTGAATGTAATGAATGTGAGTCTCCAAAGAATCTCCACCTCCAGTTAGCACAACTTGATGCCAATCTTTTAAGGAAGCGGCTGTGACTGTGCAATTCAAGATGTCTTTCTCCTCTTGATAAAATGCACTTGCAGTTTGTTCTGAGATCTGATCCTCCCACATCTTCTTCCACATTCATCGGTATTCTATTTGTTACCACTAATTTATGCATCAGAACTCGAGATTTCTCTTAGTTTATGTAAAGATGGGCTTTCCACTTATTTCAAATTATCCTGGTTGTTTTCACTGGTTCTTCAATCCAATACATTCTTGGTAAGCAATTAAAAAATTACCATTTAAAAAATAATGCTGCCCATTATTGTAGCATTTTCTCAGAAGGCACCCCAACCATTTATATTTTTTCAGATTCTTCACCTGATTCTGATGTGGATTCAAGTTTAACCACCACTGAGCTACAGTGGCCTGGTTTCTACTTAACTCCAATTTTCCTTCTTATTTTAAATCAGAAATTATCCTTTCATAATTAGATGATATACTTCTAATCTCAAGTATTTTAAGAAGTTATAAAATTTATTTATATTCTTATGTTGTCCTCCAATATTTTTCTCATATGTGATAGGGTGTGGGATGAATGAAACCAGAGAATGCATGTATTTACAAAGAGAAATGTGTACCCAAAGGAATCTGCCAATGCAGATAATTCTGAGGAAGGAGGAATAGGGGTTAATGCTAGAGAAGGTATTTTGCTCTTTGCCATAAGAGACATAAATTATTTTTATACTCTTTGCACAGAAAATTTGCTTATAATTTTAAAGAAATTATGGAAATAGTACACAAAGAAATTATACCAAGTGGTTGATTTGAAGATATTGATTTGTATCTGTAACATTACTGGGGGTGTGCACTTCCCCTCACCCTTTGCAAATACAGTCACCCATAAAGGAAATGTTCTCACTCCCCTCGGCCCCCTCCCCAGCTGCCTGGATGGGTGGAGGCCTCCCTCAGCCAAAGTGAGCACGAAACATGAGGAGCATGGAGCGACCATCTGAAGGCCAAACTGCTCTCTACACGTGTCCATTTAGAGGGCTGTTAGCTCCACAGAAGACGGACTTCAGCTGCTTATTCCCCAGTTAAGACACACTAGAGTGACTCATGTCTGTAACTGAGGCTGTGAGTGCTGTTCAGGCCTTTCTCCCTGTCCTCCCTTTTCAATCAAGAACCTATGAAGATGGTTTTCACTGGGGCTCTGAGAGTTTGTTCCCCAAAGTGGACATTCCCTCTCTGGCTTGGGCAAACTGCAGTAAATACGTGTTACATTCCAGCTTCTTCAATTTTTCATCAGCTTATTCCATTCCAACCCCTCCATTTTCTTCTGGGATTGAAGAGGTCTGCATCATTTTCAACATTGTTGAAAATGCGTTTAAAGTTTAATATTTAATTACTCTGCGGAATATCTGGCATCTGCAACCTCTGAGGAGTCCTGTAAATATTGCACTGTCTCACAAACTCACTTCTATTCTTGTCAGTCCTAGTTCCCAGGACTTTCTGGGATTCCTGCACTATTTATTATGGTCACTGGCCTAATATTGCTCATTCTGGTGATGTTAATGCTGTAGCCAATGCTGACACCAACAGCTTTCATCTTGGCATTGCTCTTTCTTTGGCTGCCCCAAAATTGGAGAATGTGAATGTAGAATTCAAAGCAGGAGACCTGAGTCTGTGCCTGAGACCCAGTAGGGGTACAATAAGAGCAGCCTCCTCAGAGGGTCAACGCTGGAGGCCAAGGGAAGGAGGGAAGGGCAAAAGGAGTAGGAACAGGAATTCTCTTCTCTGTGCCCTGACTCTTCTGCTGCACCAGACCCCAGGTCCCATATATTTATCATACACTTCACCCCTGGACAACATATGCCTGAGGCAGGTACATCATACTCAGGCATCTGACACTTTAGACTAGCCCCAAACCATGTGAATCCCCTGCCTGACTCCCTGTCTTGCAAGCCTTACTGGCCAAAAGCACTTCCCCCTCCATCTTATCAGTACTCATTCCTGCCTACTCTGGAGATACCCACAGTTTACAGGTGAATTCACTGAGCAGCAGCATCACACTGCCATTTGGGAACAGGGCAGCTCTCCTAACCTGTTTCCTAGCTGTTTGAGTTTGCAAGTTCTTCCAATGCAAAATACCAGAAATAGGTTGGCTTTTATTGGAATTTATGAGGGTTAAAGCTTACAGTTCTGTGGTTGTGAAAATGTCCAAATCAAAGCATCCTCAAAAATGCTGTGTTAACATGGGTTAGCTGCTGCTGGACTCCTGCCAAGCCAAAGGTTGGGCCTGCCTGTCTCTCTCTGCCTTCTACTCCAAACTCTCTTTTTCCCTGAGCTGTGGAGTGGGAATTCAGACAGAATTGCTCTCACCTCTCCCATCTCTTCTGGCCTGGATGTCTTCAGGTTCAATTTGCTCCATGACTCCAGCCTCTGGCTTATCCTCAGCCTCTCAGTGTTTCTGTGTCTCTCCACAGCTGTAGGAGATCCTGGAGCCCTCTCCCACATGGCAGGATAAACATGGCAGCACTCTTTCTCTGTGTTTTCCATGTATGTTGGACTTCAGAACAATGATTGAGTTCCATCCTAGTGCCTGAAATCTAATCACAGGCCGTTAACTAAATTAAAGCATGCTAACAAAAAGTGACCTAATTGAAAGGTCCTTTATCTGAATCTAAAAAAAAGTCCTATTTACAAAAGTCTTACACACACAGCAATGCATTAGTAGGAGCATACTTTTCCATCATCCACACTAGACTCAAATGAGAGCATTAACCCAGGGCACAGCAATCAGGAGGCATCTCCTAAGTCTGGGAGAAATGGGAACTCATGAAGCACTGGATGTACTTATGGTGTGGCCATCATTGAGCAAGATGGGATGCTGTCCAACATTCCATTGGTCCCCGGAATGGTCCCAAGAAGAACTAAAGGTACTGTGCTTTCTACACCAAATGTTAGCTCCAAAATCAGGTGTGTAACTCAGAGAGGTGTGCCATTATTTCCATCCCCAGAGCCAGGGTGCACAGATATTGCATGGGTGAGGGGCAGGAGGCAGGCTGTAAAACTGAAAGCCCCTAATTTCTTCTCCAAAAAACTGATTGCATTTAAAATGGAATGGAGAAATTCGACCCTAAGCATGCTCTCAAATGCAGTGGAGGTCCAGGGCTTGAGATTTAATTCATCTCAGTCCTTCAGGAATAAGTGAAATAAATACTTATACAGGTGAATAAAAACTAATAAGGTTTGTTGGCAGCAACTCACTTTAAAAGAAATGTAAAAGAATATTCTTCAGGCAGAAAGAAAATAATCTCAGAAGCGTCAAGATTCAGGATGGAATGAAGAACAATATCTGTTAATTAAATTCAAATATCTAAATGACCATTGAATGGATAAAGTAATAATGATATCCATGATATAGGACATCAATAAAGTGTTAAAACACACCTTAAAATAATATATAGCATAAATAGGTAAATGGATATGTAGCAGTTTGATGTCATTATGAATTCCAAAAATAGATATTGGATTATTCTTATCAACTGCTCTGCTACTCTGGGCATGTTTAAGTTATGATAAGTTGTTGACTGGGCCACAATCGGTAGGGCATTGTGCCCTGTCCTTTGGTGGGTGGGGTCTCAAACATGAAAAGACATCTCAAAGTACAGAGCTGGAGTAGTTTTTGATGTTGGAATTCTGATAGTAAAGGACAGAAGGCCGAGGGGAAAAGAGAAAAGCCATTCACCTGACAATTCACAGCTGGCCTTGTGGAGAGAGGCAAAGCTTAGAGAGCATCATAGCCTACAGCTGTCCTTCTGGAGGAAACAGAGGAGGTGAGTGCAGAGGGAAATGCAGCCCTGGGAAGGGAGGAACCCAAGAGGCCTGAACCCTAGCAAATGTCGGCAGATGTCTTGCTCCAAGACATGGTAACAGAATTTATTGAAGGAAAAAACTTATGCTTTATGGCCTGGTAACTGAATGAAATACCCCAAATAAATAGCCTTCATAAAGGCCAACAGATTTCTGGTATTTTGACTCAGCACAACTTTGGCTGACTAATACAGGATATAAAATGTTTTAAAACACATTATTTGGCAAGTCAATAACAAATAATAATTGCAGATATAGAAAGGAAAGCAAAAGTGTTATAATTTCCCCAGTAAATGTTAAAGAATATTAAATAGTGCATCTCATCCAAATAAATAGAAATAAACAAATATTGAACAAAAATCGTCCAAAACAAAGTATTCAGGATTTCCTCAGTTGCCATTTTGGCCTTTGTTCTGGAGCCACCTTACTCATGCATCTTTGGAAGCTGCAACTTTCTTATCCTTCAGAAGCCTGATGATTCCAGGGTTGATTTATGAGATGTTGTTTTGTTCCCATTATAAGTAAAGTGCTGTATCACTTCCTCATTTCTTAGATATAAAGTCACCGAACAGGATGTGATGCTCATTTGAAGAGAGAAGAGCCATGAATGATAGAAAAAATAAAAAGGAGATATTGTTGAGCTTCCCAAATTGGACACTTAGATGATTGATATTGGATCTTTCCTGTTTTATAATGAATTCATTCAATGCTATAAATTTCCCTCTAAGCACTGCTTTTGCTGCACCCCACAAACTATAAAGAAGCATAAGATTTTACTAGCAAAAAGAACCACATAACAAAAGGCATGTGAGTGAAGCTATATCCACTTCCACAACAGTACAGACTTAAGATGAAGACAGACAATGTAAGAAAGTTGGGAAAATATGTTCACAGACCACAAGAATTGTTTCCGCAAAATGACACTTCTATGAATGTAACTTCACTTTTAAGGAATTTGCATCATGCTTATCTAAGCATGAGGGAATCTAGGTAAGGAAAAAAGAATGAAGACAATGAGTTTTGCCAGTTTGCCTACATGGTTGTCCTCCGCTTTATTTGTAATGAGCTTGAAGTTTTCTTGGAAATTCAACCTCAAGAGATACCTGAGAATTAATCCTTCAGAGACACCAATTGGGATTTCATGAATTTCAGAAAGCTAGTCACTTCAAAGAAGCATACAGGAGTAAAACCCTGTGTATCTAAAAAATATTGGAAATCCTTCAGCCAGGCATTAAATCTCATTGAGCATGAACTATGCTTACACTAGTTAGTATTGTAATGAACATGGGAATGGTTCCATCTGAAAAATAACCTCATAGAATATGAGAGAATTCAAACTTGAGAGAAATCATATGAGTATCCTGAATGTAGTCTGCTCTTTACAGTCATTTTTTAATCCTCAGTTTAAAAGCCATACAGGGGAACAAGCATAGAAAATTTATACATGTGGGAAAGTTTTCCACCTGACAGAAAACCTCTTTATTCATCAGAAAATTCTTACTGAAGAGAAATCATACATCTATGGTAAAGCTTTAATTCAAATGTTAAATCTCAGATGCAAGAGATTTCCTACTGCAAAGAAACCCTATGTATGCAAGGCATTTGAAAAAACTTTAAGTACAAATCATATCTCATAGGACATGAAAAAGCTCATAGTGGACAAAAACAAAATGAATGTAAGGAATGCAGAAAAGCCTTCAGCCAAAAGCAATAGTTCATTAAACATCAGGGCATTCATTCGGAAGAAAAACCCTATATAGACAATAAATATGGAAAAGCCTTCAAACAGAAGGAAAACCTCATTAACCATCTGAGAATACATACAGGACAGAAACCCTATGAATGTGACAGATGTGGGAAAGCTTTCTTTCAGAAATCAAGCCTCATTACACACCAGAGAAGACAAACTGGAGAGAAACCCTATATATGTAAGGAATGCAGGAAAGCCTTCAGTAGTAAATCAAATCTCACTGAAAATGAGTAAATTCATAGTGAGGGAAACCCTATATATATAAGAATGTGGAATAGCCTTCAGCCAGAAGCAGTATCTCATTAAACATTACAACCTTCATACTGGAGAGAAACCCTGTAAATGGAATTAATGTGGAAAAGCCATTACTCGAGTCACATCACTTACTATACATGTGAGAATTCATACAAGTGATAAACCTTATGAATGCAAAGTTTGTGGGAAGATATTTTCTCAAAGATCATCTCTTACTGTGCATGTTAGAAGTCATACAGGTGATAAACCTGATTGTTGTGAAGATTGTGGAAAAGCTTTACTCAGCTCCCAATTCTTGCTTTATATGCAAGAATCCATACAGGTGAAAAGCCTTATCAGTGAGTTGAATGTGGAAAAGCTTTTAGCCAGAAGTCACAGCACATTAGACATCAGAAAGTTCATACACATTAAAATTGCTATGAATTCCTAGAATAAAGAATGTCTTCCGCAGATTCATAACACATAAAAAAAGTCATTGTAAAAATATCATGAATGTGGGAAAGCCAAAAAAAGCCCAGAACCTATATTCAACAATTTTCATACAGAGAAAGTTTAATAAAATGGAAATGTGTCTTAACAAATTCATAGCATGCATTATTATTGATGGACTTTTAGAAGCCTTCTAAAAGCCTTATTTAAAGACCTCAACAAATATGGATCCTGCTATACATCTGCTACTAATCATGGCTCTCTGTGGAGGTTCAAACTCGTGCAGTAAAATGAAAGAAAAAGTGGCATAAAAATTATAAAGGAAAGGATAAAATTACCATGCTTACGTAATATGATACCTTACACAGAGCTATAATTATTAAAATTATTTGACATTGATGCATTAGTTACATGGAATAGAATATATTGTAAAGAAACATGCCAATAAATTTGTGGGAACTTGGTATATGATAGAACTTACATCACAGGTCAGGGAGAAAGTGATGGCCTATTCAAAAAATGAATTCAATGAAATTGGCTCCCAATATGAGGAAATATTAGAATCCTTCCATACAGTATACTTAAAATTATGTTCCAAGGGAACCAAACACAAATAGACAGAAACAAAAGCTCTAATAAAACTTTTAAAAGGAAATATAGGAGAATGCCTTTCTTATGCAAGGATTAAGGAAGCATTTCTTAAAATCACAGTTGGAGAATATACTGTAGAACAACTGACAGATGTACAAGGAACTATATATCATGTGGTCATTGCATGATTATTTTTTTTGAGGTACCAGGACGGGAGATTGAACCTTTTATGTGGGAAGGCAGCACTCAATCCCTGAGCCACACCGGCTCCCCTGAGTTGGTTTCTTCATTTGCTTGTTTTTGTTTTTAGGAGGCACTGGGGCCTGAACCAGGGACATCCCATGTGGGAAGCAGGCACACAACTGCTCGAGCCACATTTATACCTTACAATTTGTAGTAAGGCATGTAGGAAATTAATGTAGCCACTAGTAAAGAAATGAAGGAATAAAGGTTGTTTGCACAACAGAAAACTGTAGAACAGTTAAGTATGGCAAAACAAATATACAGGCAAGAAATTATTAGAAGCATTTGAGTGAAAAATCAAGACACAGTATGATGCATATACTGTGCTACATTTTTGAAAGTTTGAATAAAACAAAAACACAGTACTGATTGTGGATTCCTATGTGTATGTAATAAAGAACAAAAAATAGTTTGGAACTTTTTAAATGTAGAAGTCATGCCAGTAGAGATGGTGTTTAAAACGAAGACATTCCAGCGACCACCAAAAGCAGAATTTGGCATCAAGAGAGAGTTTCATCTTCTTACCTTATAAATTAAATATAATTCCTTGCTTTGTATCCTGCTTAACCTGTGCAGCCAGGGTGGTTGCCTGGAAGAGTTCCTGCCTGGCATGTATGAGGTGTCTGGTTTTATTCCCAGTTCATCCTAAGAGAAGGGAATACACCAGGTTATTTTTATCAGTTCCTTTTTTTTGTCCCAGGTTTGCTTCCTGGTGCCTCCTAAAGACAGGCAGGCACAGAGAGCACACAATAATGGATACACAGCAGACAGTGAGTGCAAACAATGAGGAGGGAGGAATAAATAAATAAGTCTTTAAAAAAATAAGTGCTTTCATATTTTGAGTTTTTAATAAGAGAAATTTATTTATTTATTTATTTTATTAGTAGGTCCTGGGGCTCGAACCCAGGTACCTCCACAAGGTAGATGGACGCCCAACCATTTGCACCACATCCGTCCCAGAATTTTAATTTTAATGAATAAATATGACTCTTAAATACACCGACAATTTATTCATTACATTCTCATTTTGAGCAAGTATCACCTCTAAATATCGATATATCTATATATCTTATATACGTATCAATCACAGTGAAACAAAGACATTTCAGTAAACTGAAATTAATTTTAAATAATCTAAATCATCACTGGGTCACGAGAAATTGTCTAACATGGCAATTTTCTCAATTAAAACAAGAGAAATTAAGAAGTCTATTCCAAAAAATTTATTGACAAGCTTGCCTCGATTAAATCCAGGAAATTAAAAAGCATAATAAATTTTGGTTTTGTGAGTAAATAACTGTTAAAATTAAAACAATGTAGTTTTAAATTTTTCAACATTTTTTCCAACTATGCTGGCGCTATAGATAAAATGAACCATTTAAAAAGGAATAAAAGCATTTGTTTAGGGGTTCCACTCCACCCTTTACCCTTGGGCCTGTCCCCAACTTACCTGACTGGAAGGCTCCAATACTCTGCACCTCAGTGGTGTCCATGCTCTTCTCTCTTCTTCAAATTTGTCAGAACTGATGACAGGCATGATACCGAATCCTTACAAAACCCTACAGCATGCCAGGATTTCCAGGCAAACCACTAAATGAACATTACTCTGGTAAAGTACGTTTTCCTACACTGCTGCATGAGAAGGCATAAACCATCCTTCCTATCTAAGAAAACGCTTTCAGAGGAGCCAGGATAAAGTCTTCTCCCCCACTGCCATGAACAGAAAGCTTTTGACTGACTGGCCCCAGGGCCGCGGTGACCTCTTCTACATTCTCGCCAAAAACAAGCTGCTTTCTCATGGCCTGGCAGCGCCAGGGCCCCAGAACCAAACCCCAGGCATTTCCGGGGCAGGCAGCTTTGCCTCCAGGCCCACCATGCACAGTGCAGTGCGGGAAGTGCCAGGCTCCCGGCATTCCCTGCTTCCCGCCGTTTGGATGAATCGCGGTGATGGTTCACCAATTCCTCAGTGCAGCGACCTGGCTGGGTGAAACAGCCCTGCAGGACAGTATCCAGGGAAGTCCTCAGGAAGGAAGGATTCACAGAAGGAGCAGGAGTGGGACACCTCTGCCCACATCCGACCTCTGAAGCCAAAGGCTCCTATTCCCACACCCACCCTTCTGTCATTCCCTGGGTGAAGCTCAGGATGCATCACAATGGGTTTCTCTGTGATCCAATGTGATTCCCCCGGGAGGCCCCACCTGCCTGAGTCCTCCTCTCCTCCATCCCACCCATCTTTGCCCCATGTGGGTAGCAGATGCCCACAGTGTGTTTCTGAATTAATGGGGTTCAGTTGGAATCACCTGTCCAGAATCACACCACCAGGTGGAAGTGGAAATGACCCAAGTCAGTGGCAGGGCTTAGAGCGCTGCAAGCATGGCAGAAGCCCAACAGGGGATTGCCTAAGAAGGGGTGGTGGATGGTTGAGGCACCTCCTCCAGCATTTTTAACCTTGGAACCTTCACCCAAGGAATCTTGGCCAGGTGCTCACTGCGTGTGTTAGGGGAGGGTGCCCTTGACAACTTTCCATCTGAGCTCACGGGGCAATGAGCCATGCCCTGTGTAGGTAATGAAATACTGAAAGTAAACTGAAAAAAGCAACATTTCTGACAATTATGTTTTATGTGTATGCTCCCTAAATTTAGACAGATTTACTGATCAAATATTCTATTGCTGAATCTACTAAGTATTTAAAATTAAAAAAGAAAATTACATTCACATTTAACTTAATATTCATTCTCCTGACATGTTGGATTTTTATGGCAATTTTAAGGAGTAAAATGTTTAGAGATAATTTCCAAAATCATTTTGGTAACTTAAGTATGTAAAGTATATAGAATTATTTTATATTAAGGGAAAAGAAAGTAATTTGTCCTAAAACAAATAACTAGTTATTAAAATGAAGAAAATGTGGGACAAAACCTTTACAAGAATAAAGAGTACAGAAGGATTGCAGAAAAGGAATATTTTTTGGTCAAAGTTGGACGACTTAAAAGGACTATCTACAAAATTTTTAAACCCTTATCAAATATTATATCAATGCAAAACTAAAATTTGGACATTGAAACTGCAGAGTAGGGAATGGGAGGCTGCTCTCCTCAAGAAATTGCAGAAGGGAAGCTGCAGGACTGTGGGGACACTTGGAACTGACAGCTAGAGAGGGGAAACCCAGTTGGCTGGGGGAAAGGGAAGCTTGGGAGATAAGGCACACAAGCCAGCACACAGCCAGCTCAAAGGGAGAGGGAATCCATGGAAGTGATTTGCCTGGATGATCAGCATTCAGCCAGCTCCAAGAGGAAGGTTGTGAGTGGGGTTGATAGTGCTGGAATATGATGGTTAGCAAGTTGGGGGATTGGACTGGACTATTCATGGAAATGGGGGGTGGTTGGAGAAATGAACAGGTGAACTCTGGGGATTTGTAGGTCTATGGTTGAAACAGCAAGTGTGGGACTGTTCTTTTGGCAAATATGATGGGAGAGAGTCTCTGGTGCAGGGTGTAAGTGATTGGGATATAGGTTGGAAAGGGTATAATGGGGGCATAATTTGATGGACTATGAATGTGCTCATGTGGTTATGGGGTGTTATCTCAGTGGGTGGAGACCCACACAATAAACGACAAAATATTAACCTCCCATCCTGGAGAGTCCTGCTGGATTCTAAAATAGAGGGGCAAGAATCTCTTGTGTACATACTCAATGTCTAATAGAAGAAGGCAAACCAGTTTGCCAACCCCTCAATATTAATGCATATAACTATGATGTTATTCTTGAAAACATGAAACTTAGTGGTTACCATAGGATCCAAGGGGAGGGATAGAGGAGAATAGGTGGAATATAAGACATTTTTAGGACACTCAAATTGTTTTGCATGATTTTGCAATGATGAATACAGGCCATTATACTTTTTGTCAAAACCTATAAAATTGTACAATGCAAACTGTAAACTATAACATAAACTATTGAACATGTTTAGAAGCAATGCTTCAATATTTGGTCATCAATTGGAACAAATATACATACTCATGTAAGATGTTATTAATAGGGGAAAATGTGAGGGGGTAAGGAATATATTAGCATCCCCTCTATTTTCATGTGTCTTTTCTGTAATCTAAAGCTACTTTGAAAATAATTGAAAAAAAGTCAGAAGTTACAGAAGAAACTGTAAACATACATAAATTATAACATATTTTTGGCTTCATTTATTAGGAGGTTTTGGATTACAGAACCTTACAACTATGGGAGTGGGGATAACTGGTGGAAGGTATCGCTGTTGAGGGATGTGTAGGGATGGATGCATCTGGGGCATGCCTCTATGGAATATAAATGTGTTCATGTGGTCATAGGATGTTATCTCAGTGGGCATAGACTCACAGAGTAATAAAAAAATATTAAGTTCCCATCCTGGGAAATACTGCTACTTTCTCTAATAGAGTGGCAAGAATCTCTACAGTACATGCGCAGTGCCTAGAAAAAGAGGACAGACCAATACACCAGGCCCTTGATATCAATGCTTGTACGACTGAAGCTTATACTTGTAAAATTGAATCTTAGTCTAGTGTGGCAGTTTGAGATTATTTAAAAAACCCAAAAGACCATATTTGTAAATGAATCTGTTCCTCTGGTCATGATACCCTTTTATTATGTTAAATTCAGTTGAGGAGACTTTGAATAGATCAATTGTTAAAATCACTTTGAGGTTTTTTTTTATTTGACTACATCAGTAAGGTATGACTCAGGTTGAATCCCCACTTCCTTTTGGGTATGATACAAATGGACACTCAAGGAGACACATGGGAAGAGAGACTACTCTGTCATTTTTGATCTTGAGGTGCTGAGGAGAGATGAGCCATTAACCTGATAGTTTGCAGCTGACCTTGGAAAGCGACCAGAGCAGCTCAGACTGATACTGAAGGCCTGGAAATAAATGAGCCCTATGCCAAGAGAGAAGGAACTGGAAGCCCAGAGGGGAAGGAAGAACCCGGCAGAGGTCAACAAGCATCTTGTTTCACCACATGGCAACTGACTGGTGAGAAATCAACCTTGATTCAGACTTTTTATGGCCTTGTAACTGTAAGCTTTTACCCCGAATAAATACCCTTTATAACAGCCAACAGATTTCTGTTACTTTGCATCAGTACTCCTTTGGCAGACTAATACCCCTAGTAATATATATTGCCTAAGAGTTATCTCCTGAAAACCAACTTGATACTCAATTATGGCCTCTCTCTAAACGAAACTCAACATATGAACTCACTGCTTTCACCACAGTGTGGGACATGACTTCCAAAGATAGGCCACCCTGGCACCACAAAGAGGGATTATTAATAAGCAGCAACTAGCAATGCATTTGGGAAAAGACCTTGACCAAACGTGGCAAATATTAAATACAAACAAACTTTTATGGCTATTAGATTTCAAAGTGAGTCAGGAAGTCATTCCAGAGGTTATGCTTATGCATGACTCAGCAGGATCTCACTGACTGCTAGAGGAAATGATGCAAGGGTGCTCCCAAGGGCTCTAGAGATATCTGGACACATTAGGCAGGGCAGACAACCCAGGAAATCATCACCCTATTGATGGGCCTTAACTTGGAATTAAACTATCTCCCCAATACAATAGAGCTAGACTCATTTATAATTTCCCTATTTATGGTTCTTCTGCCCCTTTTATTTGAACCTATAATTAGCATTATAGCCATTAAATATATGTCCCAGAAACTTACATCTTCTGGCTGTTCATATGCCAATTGAGCCTTGAATCTCATCGGAGTTGCAGCCAACATCTACTCTTCTGTTCATCAGACTCACCCAAGACAACAAACAAAATGGTGATAATGGATAATACCCCTCCCAAAAGAACAGAGAGTATCTACAACTGCAAGCAACACAGTCCTGTCCATCATCCCATGGGATTTAAGTTCCCTGTCAATCTGAAACAGAGGGCATCACTATTCCAAAATCTTCAAGATTGAGGAATGAACTGACATAAAGGGAGAATGCAACTATGGTTCAATACAGACTTATTAGTTTAGTAATGGAAGAATTTGTAATATTTATATAAAAATTGTGGTCCCCAGAGGTTCTGAGGGCAGGAAGAGGAAGTAAAGGTGTAACATGGGGCATTTTGGGGATACTGGAATTGTTCTGCATGATATTGCAAAGATGGATACAAGCCATTATACATTTTGTCAAAACCTTTAAAATTGTATAGTACAAAGTGTAAACCATAATATAAACTATAGACCATGGTTAGTAGCAATAGTTAAATATTTGTTCATCAATTGTAACAGATGTGCCACACTAAAGATGTTATAAATAGAGAAATGTGAAAGATGGAGAGTATGGGGTATATGACAAACCCCTATATTTTTAATGTAATATAACTTTTCTATAATCTAAAATTTCTTTAAAAATAAAGAAAAAAGCTAAAAATTTACTTCTCTCTCTGTTGAGTGCCAATGTTTCTTAAATAATTAGTCCATTTTTAGTAAAAGTTTCTAAAGTGTTTTTCTCCAGAATAATCAGTGTAAAAATATTTAAAAGCCTGTGTTTTATCAAAACAACTTCTTGTACTTTATTAAGAAAAACAAATTGTATCACTATTTTTTATTGCCCTTTTCCCCCTCCATTCCCCCTGCTGTTTTTGCTGTCCGTATCCATTCGTTGTGTGATCTTCTGGGTCTGTTTCTTTTTCTTTTTTTTCTTCTCATTTTTCTCCTCTAGGCTTCACTGGGATTCCATCCTGGGGAACTCCAATGTGGTAGAGAGATACCCATCACTTGTGCCACCTCAAATCCTGGTATCTGTCATATCTCACCTTGACTCTCCCCTGTGTCTCTTTCTGTTGCATCATCATCTTGCTGCATTGCTCCCAACATGGGCCTGGCTCAAGACACAGGCCTAGCATCGCCTTTACAGGAGGCCCAGGGAATCAAACCCAGGTCCTCCCATATGGTAGATGGAAGCCCAATCACATGAGGCACATCTGCTTCTATGTGTCACTTTTAAAAGAACATAATATTCAAACCTAAAAACTTTAATATTTTGTTTTCTCAAAATCAAACCGTAAAGAATAGTGTTAGGCCCCAAAGATGGGCCTTTGAGGATAACCAGAAGAAAAAGCCTTGACATGAGAGTTAGACAGAATTTACATTTGTTATGACTGCAGGCAGGAGCCAAAGTTGGTCTAAAGCTACTCAGACCTGACTCCCTTTGCTACAGTTTCACTCTGGCTTTAATACCTAAGTTACAACTTAGCATTTGCTTTGATTATGCATTAGCTTTTATGCATATGGATGAACATACATTGCTAGTTAGATAATTGTATGATTAGTATGTTCAGGAAATCACACTTGCACATGATTGCATGACCGAAAAAGGGGCATATAACTCCACCCCTGGGTAGGAGTTTTACTATGTTAATTAAGCAAGTTGACATGACAGCAAGGGGCTTCATCTGTGCAGGTCCAGCCAACTGGTTGAAGCTTGTTTTGATTCTTCATTGCTTCAAAAATGTATTCTCAAGCACCAAAAGCAGAATTTGGCATCAAGAGAGTTTTTCATCTCATTTCCTTATAATTTACATATAATTCACTCCTTTGTATGCTAGCAACAAGGAGAGAAAAAAGTTATTTTCAGGTATTTGGTCATCTTATATCCATCAATATCTTTTTATTTCAAATGATTGCAAAAGATTTGTTCTTTTCACCTTGAAAAGTGAAGTGCTCAAAATAAAGTTCATTTGATGTAAATTGCATAGAAAATGTTTAAAGAGTTGGTAAAATTAAAAAGAGATTTTCTAAAATTATGGTAATTAAATTTGTTTGGGTAAAATGTTCATATAAATATTTAAAGGCTGTATAAACTTTCATTGTCAAATTTATAAATTTGACAATATTTTCTGCTTGTTAGACATTAATAGAACATTATTAGCCATGGTTTCAAGTATTTTAAATATATGTCATAAACACAACCAACTTTCCTTATCAGTTATATTGAATTGTTCTGAAGCCTCTCTAAAAGTACATATATGTACTCTAGGGATTCTTGCCACTTCATTAGCACTTGTACCAAGGATATAAAGGCAGTGGTCACCAGAGCTTCTGAGGGGAGGGAGAGGGAAGAATAAGTGTAAGATGGGGCATTTTTGGGACATTGGAATTGTTCTGAATGACAATGCAATGATGGGTATAGGCATTATACATATTGTAAAAAACTAAAAAAATGCATGGTGCAAAGTATAAACTATAATGTAAACTATTGGCCATGGTTAATAGCAATACTTCAATATGTGTTCATCAATTTTGACAAATGTACCACACTAAGGAAAGATGTTACTAATGGAGAGAAGTGTGGGAGGATGATGATGTGGGGTATATGGGATTCCCCCTAAATTTTTTATGCATCTTTTATATAATCTAAACCATCTTTAAATATAAAGTAAAATTAAAAGGTACATACTGTCAGGTACAGATCAAAGAAAAAAAAATGGAACTTTAAAAGGAAAGCAAGGCAAGTTTGTAAATTATATTCTGCCTGTTAGCCCCATTTCTCAAAATAACCCCCCATGACCCTGGTCAGTGCTGACAGGTCTCCCCTGCTCTGTTAATAGATGGGGAAAATCCCCCACCCCCATCCCTAATCCAACAGGATGTACATATCTCAAAACAAACCGTGGACTGGCCAAGATTATCAAATGTCCTGTTTGACATTCCAACATATCCAACTTCCCCTCACCAAGACCTCCTCCCAAAAGGGCAAAAGTTAATAGTCTTCCACCCTATATATGTGTGCCACATCTATGCACTCCTTCTGTAAACCCACCAAGTTACACCAGCTCAAATGAGGCAATCCCAAAGCTGGGCAGGCAGGCTGAAATCTCATTTGAGACCCCTACCATGCCGGTGATCTAACAAAATTCTCTGCTTGAATTTTCTTCTGTCTCTGAGCCTCATTGGACCAGGACTAAAAAACCCTATTAAAAATATAAAGGAGAAACAAACAAACTAAAACTTCTGCTATGGTCTATTGTTAATAATCTCAATATAAGTTAGCTTTCTTATGTATTATTTCTAAAATAGATTTATCTTTAAAATGCTCACAAGGAAATTAGGGCCTAAATTATAAGCTTTTGCCACAGTCACATTTGTTTTTAAAGTTTAATTGTTGTTCCTAAGTTTTAAAGTGCTTTACTCTTTCTGTTTATCCTTGTAATTCCCTAGAGCCTTAAATATATGTGTAACACCTAAAACTCAGAGTGAAAGATCTCCAGCTGTGGAAATACCAAAGAAGTTTCAATAGTTCTAAAAAGAGAACTCTCACTAGACCACTCACATCTCAAGGTTATCCTTAGTTTCCCACAACCCACCACCAAAGAACAGGTAGGTGCATTTCTTAGGCTCCCTGGATATTGCCTTTGTGAGCCCCCTCCTTTTCTTCCATTGCCTGGCCCCTTTATGATCTCCTCAAACACTCCCAACATGAAGCTTTCTCACTCTCTAGACCCACACTTTCAGCATTCCAGACTGGGCACCAGGACTCTAAAAATCCCATCCCCTCGGGCTTCTTTCCAGCTGTTTGAGAATGAGGAATGTGGAAATGCATATGGAACCATTTTCACCCTATTGGCTACTACAGACACACTCTGGATGGGATCACTCAGGGACTACCTTCCTGCCCACTTGTGGTCATGGCTCCTGTGACTTTAGCTCAGGCCCTGTCTGAGTATTTGGCTCAGCTCTCAAAATTGTTGTGCCTCACACCATGGAAACTCTGTTAAACAGCCATGGTACCCAGAATTTCTCTCAAGTGTCCTGGCACACCAAGAAGCTTCCCTGTTAAGTGACCCTAACATTTCAATAGAGCATGTTAGGACTCTCAACTTTCCTTCCCCAGCTTACCTGCCAAAGATGACCCTGAGTTCATAACTGCATCAGCCTTCTCAACTCAGTTCTCAGTCCAAAACCCCATAACCTTGGTTAAGAGTTAACAACAATTATGATTATGCAAACATTACATAAACACCTTTTAAGTTAGACAAAAATGTTAATATGTGAATGACTGAAACTGTCCAGACCAGATCTTAACCCATGGAAAGATTTCAGGGGATCTTTGAGCTTGAATAGAAAAAAAACAACAACATAATCTGTGTGTGCATGTGTTTCCAAGAACAAGCTGGCATATTATAGAAACACCGATCCCAGGGGAGATCTTAAAAGCTGTAAAAAAAAAAAAGTGATGAAATGTTGGAAAACCAAAAGACAACTATAAAAAAAGAGATTTATGAGCCAAATTAGTAAGTTATGTTTCTTTTTGTGTGTCTTTTTGTTTGTTTGTGTGTTTGTTCAATGTATATTTTCATACCTCTGGATGGTAATATCAGTTTAACAAAAAAATTTTTTTTGAAAAAGCTCTATTGAATTTGCTAAAAATTAAATAAGCACTTATATTTGTAAATGTGAATGAATACTCCTGGAGTCCGAATTAGAAAAAAAAACAAGTGGACAAAGCCCATATAAAATTCTGCCTAAAGAAATTATTTCAAGGAAAAAAGAACTCAAAATGTTGTCCTGAATATTTTCATAATCTTTCTGGAGTCTATCTTACCCCCAGGGTCTTCTAACCTTGTCTGAATTCAAGCAACTCATTAAAATTGGTCTAGAAAGTTTGTGGTGTGGGCTGGGTGGAAAAGTAGGGGAGATGTGAGTTTAATTTAGAATTCCATCTTCTAGACCTGGAAATTAAAATGATATGGACAGTGGGATTATTTCAGTATATATCTTGATTTGCACAGTCTGTCCTGTAATTCTCCAATTAAATTTTAACAGCCTTGAGATGAGAATAATTAATAACCCAATTGCCAAATTTCAGTCAGTAAAAAGATCCATGAAATAAATGAAAAGGTTTTTCTATATTATAATTAAAACAAATAAAAAACATTACTATGTAGTATATTCCCCAGAGTCTAATAATTGGTAGGCTTTTAAGGTTATATTTTTAAGGTATTATGAAAACAAAGCAATTCTAACCTCCTATGAAGGAAAAGAAAAAACAATTCTTAGATAAAATATTATTTTAATTTTATTCTACTTTGGTGTAATCTCCTGGGATTTATAAATATATTAATAAGTTAACATTATGTCTGTTTCACCTTTAAAATGATAAAGTTGTAAGTTTTTAACTAAAGAAACTATTACAAACCTCTTTTAAAAATAATTGTTTTGATTAAAGTGAAAGGAATCGTTTTCCATAGAACAGAGTGAGTTATTTCCTGAAAACTTCCTTGTTGTACAAGTGTGGCTCTCTCTAAAGCAGATAATCTCCAATTTTTCTTACTTGTAATATAATTGAAGCAAACACCCAACTTCTTTTATTCTTCCTCTTCTATTCCCTGAGTGCTGCTCCTCTTTGCCAGATATCTTTCCATTTATTTATGTCTTCTTAATTTCTTTCAGCAATCTTTTTACATTCTCAGTCTAGAGGTCTGTGTATAAGTCCTTTACATCCTTGGTTTAATTTATTGCTATATATTTTACTCTTTCTCATGGCATTGTAAATGGAGCTTTTTCTTGGTTTTCCTTTCCAGTAGTTCATTGCCAGTGTATAGAAATAATTCTATTTTTTTCCATGTTGTCCTTGTACCTTGCCAGTTTACTGAATTAATTTGTTAGCTCTAGGAGCTTTCCATTAGATCCTTTGGAATTTTCTATACATAGAATCATGTCGTGTGCAAGTAGAGACAGTTTTGCTTTTTCCTTTCCAATCTGGATGCCTTTTTTTATTTTTTCTTGCCTGTTTGCTCTGGTGAGGATATTCATTACAATGTTGGGGAGCAGTTGTATAAACAGGCATCCTTGTCTTGTACCTAATCTAAGCAATAAGCTTTCAATCTTTCTCTATTGATTATGATGCTAGCTGAGGCTTTTTCCTATATAGCTTTATCATGTTGAATACACTCCTGTTTCCTTTTGATTATTAATTTCATGGCATGTATATTTCAATACTTTACTTTCATCCTGCCTATTTTGCTATACTTGAAGTGAGCTTCTTGTAGAAAGCATATTGTTGGATCATGCTTTATATCCACTCTATCACTCTACTTTTTTTAAACAAATCAATTTTATTGATACATAGTAATAAAGTATACAATTCATCCAAAGTGTCCAATCAATGGTATTTGGTATAATCACATAGCTGTGTGTTCTTCACTTCAATGATTATTAGAGCATTATAATAATTTCAAAACAATAATAATAAAAAACAGACAAATATGAAAATTCCTCACCTGTCAATCTCTCTATTTTCCCCCTGCTGTATATAGCTGCTCTTTCTGGCTGTTCTTGCACAATTATTTATTTGTTTATTAAGCAGTTTTGAGATATAATCACATGCCTTATGATCTATCCAAAGTTTATACACAATGGCTTTTAATATAATCAAAATGTAATACATTCTTCTAAAAAATTTTAGAACAATTTCATCATTCTAAAAAGAAAGACTCCACACCCTTAGCATTCCTTCCTTAGACCTACATAACCACAAATTTCATTTCATCTTTATAAATTGATATATATTTACATTTTATATAAATGGGATCATACAATATGTATTACTCTGTGTCTGGTCTTCTTCACTTAATATAATCATTTTTTTTTCTGTCTGATTTTAACATTTTGTAGTACTAACTTACATTTTTCCAGCTTCAAAGAAAAATGGTCTTCTGTATGCAATTCTACTTGTGTTTATATTTCACATAACAACTTTATATTTCACATAATACATTTAGTTCATACTAGGGCAATCATACAGTATTTTTGCTATTGTGCCTCGCTTGCTTCACTCAACAAAATGTCCTCCAGGTTCATTCATGTTTTCATATGTTTCAAAACTTCATTTCTTCTTACTGCTGCATAATATTCCATCATGTGTATACTCCAAAAGGTTTGTCCATTCAACAGTAGATGAACACCTGGTTGTTTCCATCTTTTAGCAATCATGAATAATGCTGCTGTGAACATCAGTGTGTAGATATCTGTTCATGTCCCTGCTTTCAGTTCTTCTGGGTATATACCCAGCGATGATACTGCTGGGTCCCATGGCAAGTCTACATTCAGCTTCCTTAGGAAACAGTCTTCCACATTGGCTGTACCTTTCTTCTTCTGGAAATAATACATTTGGAAATAAGACTTACCTTGGGCCACACACTGCTCCCAGGAGCAGAGAAATTGAGTAGGTATTTTTGTGGAGAAAAAGTGGTATAGGAAATAGGATCATGTAACGTGGAGAAATTAAATGGGATTGTCCCACTAAGTCAAGATTTTCAAAGGAGGCCAGCACATTAATGAAAGGATGAGCTAAAAAAATGTGCCCATTTATTTCTCTTCATTCCTGTGATTTCAGCTGGGAAAAATGTTATCAATAATAATGGCCTCCCTTAAAATTTTCCACTAATAGGGATTTTCTTTCACAGTTCTATGAGAAATATAAAAAATACATATAATTTCATGAATTTAAACCTCCATGCAGTCAGAGAAATCCAAAGCCATACCAGAAATTGCCCTGCATGTAGAAGGCAGCTCCTACAAAACACAGTGAGATTGGAGACACATCAATGGGGAAATTCCTAGTGCAATACATGCATGCTCAAGGCACAAGCCCAGAAAGGATTATGGTGGTCCTTACACTTTTTTCTGGAGCAATTTTCTAACTCAATATATGGATAAACTCTGAAGAAGAGCATGTGCACAAGTCCACCTGGAAAGACTGGGAAAGCCATTTTCTTTTTCCTTTTATTTCATATCTCCTGGGATTCAGGGAAATCTCTGTCATAATACTGGCTGCATACATACTTAAAAAGCAGACACCTCAAAGTAAAAATTCCTGCCATAACACAATAAAGTATCAAAATATCCAGGTTTCAACAAAAAGTTACAAAACATACAAAGAAACAGGAAGTGATGGTCCAGGAAAAGAAGAAAATATACATGAATTGAAACTATCAATGAGGAAACCAGACATGGGATATACCAAAGAAAGACTTTTTAAAAAATGGTCCTAAATATGCTCAAAGACCTAAAGGAAAGCATGGAGAAATAACTAAAGGAAATCATAAAATGATAGATGGACATGAAGAGACTGTCAGTAAAGAGATGTCATTTTTGAAAATGAAATAAACACAGCTGAAAACCACAGTAATAGAAATTAAAATTTCCCTTGAGGGTTTCAACAGTAGATGGAAGCTGGCAGAAAAAGGAATCAGTGAACTTGAAGCTAAGATGATTGAAATTGAGGAGCTGAAAGAAGAAATAATGAAGAAAAGTGAACACAGCCTGAGGAATTTGCAGGATAACATCAAACACACATATATGCACATTGTGAGAATCCCAGGTTTAGAAAAAATAGAGAAAGGAACAGATAGAATATTCAAAGAAATAAAGGCTGAAAAACTCCCAAATGTGATGAAAGACAATATGCGTCCAACATGTTAAAAGAGCTCAAAACAGGATAAATCGAAATGGACACACACCACAGCATTTTATAATCAAAGGGTTGAATGCCAAAGATAAAAAGGATTTTGAAAGCTGCAAGAGAAAGGCAATGTCTCATATACACGGGAGCAGCAATCAGGTTAAGTGTCAATTTCTGACTAGAAATCATAGAGGCAAGACAGCAAGGGGATGACATGTTTAAAATTCGGAGAGCAAACAATTGCCAACCAAGAATTCTATATCTGGCAACACCAACTTACAAAAGTGGGGAGAGATTAAGACATTCTCAGATGAACAAATCTTAGGGAGTTCATCACCACTAGACTGACCATAAAACAAATGCTATAGAAAGATCTGTAGGTTGAAAGACAGTATATCAAAGCCATATAAGAAATAAGTATCTCTGGCAAGGACAGTGAGGGGTAAATATAAAGGTCAGTTCTATTGTGTTTATGGTTTGTTAAGGTCACATTTATTTCAACCAGGAACTATAAAGGCAAATACATAAAATGTAATGCTAAAACTGTGGTTTGGGATGGATAAAGTAAAAAGAAACTATTTGTGACAAGTATTACATAAATATGGGCGAGAGAGAAGTATAGGAACATCGTTAATAATACCTTGAAATTAAGTTGGTATCTAAGCAAATATGACTATTAATGATTTGAGATGAAAATTTAAGTCCCATGATAATAAAAAAAAAAATCAGAGAATATACTCGCCCACAATGACAGAAATTGGAATATATGTGGCAAGGGCTGAACGGGCAGGAGATATGGGGAATTAATGCTTAGTGGGAATGAGGTTTCTTTTTGGTGTGATGGGAATATTTGGAAGCTGATGAAAGTACCACAAACTTGTAAAGAGGAGTGATATCACTGGATGGGGTGTCTCAAGTGGATAAGATGGGAAAATTCTTGTTGCATTTATATTCCCACAGTTAAAAAAAAAAGAATGAGTAGCTAAATAGAAAATGACAATTAAATGCAATACAGTGAGTGATGAGGTTCAGGTCATTAGGCATTTGTATTCCATGTGTGAGGTCCCAGGTTTGGTTCCCGGTGCCTCCTGGAGAAGGTGAGCAAACAATGAGCGGATAGACAAGAGAACCATCTGAGGGGTATAAATAAATTTTTAAGAGTAAACAAATAAGAATCTTAATAAATAAATGCAAGACATCTGGATAGGATCTATTAAAATGTAATATATACCTAACTGCATTAGAATTTCTTTGTCCTCTTGAATTCTCTCATTTAACAATTAAAGCATCTTGATAACACTATCTGATGAGGTTATTAATATCTCTAGAGGAAATATTTAAGATAATTACATTATAAATGGGGGGAGGGCAAAGGTACATAAAGGGATAACCTTTACTTGAACGGGTAAAATTTTGATACCAGTAATCAATGAGGACTTTTCTATGTATAGAAACGTATGTATACCATCTAGAGCAACCATTTAAAAAGTTATCAAAGAGATATACGAAAAAAAACATTAAAACTAGAATTCAAAATATTTTAAAAACATTCAAGTAACTCATAGGAAATCAGAATAAACAAAATAGACAAATTAAAAACAACGAAGAGGGAAAAAATGTCAAAGTTACGCACTAACCTATCAAAAAATACATTAAAGATTCATGGTCTATACACATCTATTAAAAGAAGTAGAGTGGGTCTATACCTAGCAAAGATATTGCTGGGTCCCATGGCAAGTCTATAGTCAACTTCCCTAGGAACTACCAAACAATTTTCCACAGTTATTGTACCATTCTATATTCCCACAACAGTGAATAAGTATCTCTATCTCTCCACAACCTCTCCAAGATTTACAGTATTCTGTCTTTTTAATAGTGGCACTTCTAATAGATTTGAAATGATATCTCATTCTAGTTTTGATTTGCATTTCCCTAATCACTTGTGATATTGAACATTTTTTCATGTGTTTCCTTGCTAATTATATTTCTTCTTTGGACAATTGTCTTTTCAAGTCTTTTGCCCATTTTATGATTGGATAGTTTATCTTTTTACATTTGAATTGTATGATCTCCTTATCATATCCTTTTAATCATGGATATTAAACCCTTATCTTGCCAAATATTTTCTCTCATTAATTCAGCTGTGTTTTCATCCTCTTGACAAAGTCCTTTGCGGTGCAAAATTGTTGGTGTTTTCTTTTGTTGCTCCTATGTACTATTGCTAGTTTTACACCCAGAAGAACTGAGAGCGAATAGCCATCTGCACACTGATGTTCATAGCAGAATTATCCATGATAGCCAAAAGTTCGGAAATTTTCCGTGGTTATTTCCTCAATTATTCTTTCTGTTGCTTTTCCATTCTCTTTTCCTTCTGAGACACCCTAATGCATGTTTTTGCATTATGCACTATCTTTCAATTCCTTGAAAGCCATTTCAATTTTTCTATTTGTTTCTTTCTCTGTTCTCCTTTCTCCTGTCTTTTCCAATTCAGTCACTCTTCTAATTCACTTATTCTTTGCTTGGCCATTTCAAGTCTGCTGTTATATGCCTTTCATGTATTTTCAATTTCATCCATTATGTCTTTCATTCCAATAAGAACTGTCACTCTTCTTTGCATGGTGTCAAATTTTTATGTTAACCCAGTGTCTTCTTTTTTTAAACAAATCAACTTTATTGGTACATATTAATACAGCATAAATCTATCCAAAGTTTACAATCAATGGTATTCAGTATAATCATATATTTGTGCATTCATCACTTCAACTATTCTTAGGGAAGTTTCATTATTCCAATAATAACAATAAACAAAAAACAAACAAAAAAATTTCATCACTTATCAATCTCTCTATGCTTCCACCATCATACAGAACTTCTATTCTTTTTACTTATCTCTAGTTTATTTGTATTTATTTTGTGAAAACTCTCTCATATATGCAATATCACACATGTTCATGTTTTACATGAGGTTTTACTATCTTATACAGTCCCATGTTGCAGCTTTTAGCTTTCCTTTTAGTAATATACATAAACTTAGACTTTCCCTTTTAACCACTGTCATACACGTATAATAGCTCTGCTAGTTACAGACACCATGATATGCTATCTCTATATCTATTCATTCCCAAAGATTTACAAACATCCTTTTTACCATTTCTGCACAGATTAATCCTCAGCTTTCAATTCTCTACCCCGTTTCCATTTTCTGGTGACCTATATTCTAAATATTAACTCCATTAGTTTACACAAAATATTTAGTTCATAATAGAGCAATCATACAATATTTGTCCTTTTGTGTCTGGCTTGAGTCACTCAGCATAACGTCCTTCAGGTTCAGCGATGTTGCCTTATGCTTAATGACTTCATTTTTTCTTATTGCTGGACTAGATTCCATCATGTGTATACACCACAATTTGTTTATCCATTCATCAGTTGATGGACACTTGGGTTGTTTCCAACTTTTGACAATTGCCGATAAAGCCACTATGAACACTGATGTGCAGGTGTCTTTTCATGACTCTGTTCTCTCATCTTCTGGATATAAAACTAGTATTGGTATTGTGGGGTCCCATGGCAAGTCTATATTTAACTTCCTTAGGAACTGCCAAACAGTCCTCCACAATGGCTGTGCAGTTCTACATTCCCAACAACAGTGATAATCATTCCTATCTCCACATCCTTTCCAACATTTTCAGACTTCCAAGTTTTTCATAGCAGCAATTCTAATAGGTGTGAAATGATATCTCATTGTAGTTTTGATTTGCATTTCCCTAATTGCTAGTAATGTTGAATAGTTTTTCATGTGTTTTTTGCCATTTGTATATCTTTGAACAATTTTCTTTTCAAGTCTTCTTCCCATTTGGGTAGTTTGTCTTTTTATTTTTGAGTTGTATGATCTCTGCACATCATGGCTATTAAACCCTTATCAGATATGTGATTGCCAAATATTTCTCCCATAGTTTCAGCTGCATTTCACCTTTTTGACAAAATCCTTTGAGGTGCAAAAATGTTTAATTTTGAGGAGGTTCCATTTATCTGTTTTTCCTTTTGTTGCCCATGCATTGGGTATAAGGTTTAAGAAACTACCACCTCCCACAAGATCTTGAATATGCTTTCCTACATTTTCTTCTAAGAGATTTATGGTTCTCACTGTTATATTTAGGTCCTTGATCAATTTTGAGTTAATTTTTGTATAAGATGTGAGATAGTGGTCTTATTTCTTTTGGATATAGATTTCCAGTTCTCCGAGCACCATTTGTTGAATAGATCATCTGGCTCAGCTGAGAGGGCTTGAACGCCTTGTCAAAAATCATTTGCTGTAAATGTGAGGGACTAAATCTGAGTTCTTGATTCAGTTTTATCCGTCAATGTGGCTACATTTTTGCCAGTACCATGCTGCTTTTACCACAGTAGCTAAGTAATACGTTTTAAGTCTTGAAGTGAGTATCTTCAGAAGTCGTTCTTCTTTGTAAAGAACTTTTTGGCTATTTTGGCAACTTAACCTTCCAAATAAATTTGATAATTCATTTTTCCATTTCTGCAAAAAGTTTTTTTAGGATTTTATTTGTAATTGCATTGAATCTGTAAATCAGTTTGGGTAGAATTGACATCTTAACAATATTTAGTATTTCAATCCATGAACATGGAATGTCCTTCCATTTATTTAAGCCTTTTTCAGTTTCTTTTAGGAATGTTTTTTTGTTTTCTGAATACATGTCATTTATTTCCTTGGCTAAGTTTAATCTTAAATATTTGATTGCTTTCCTTGCTATTATAAATGGAATTTTTTTCCTTACTTCCTCCTCAGATTGCACATCAGTAGTGTATAGAAACACTATTGATTTTGCTTATTAACCATGTATTCTTCCACTTTGCTGAACTTGTCTATTAGTACTAGTAACTTTGTTGTGGATTTTTCAGGAGATCTAGATATAGGATCATGCCATCAGCAAATAGTGGGATTTTACTTCTTCTTTTCCTATTTGGGTGACTTTTATTTCCTTAGCTAGCCTAATTGCTCTAGCTGCATCTTCTAGAACAATATTGAATAACAATGGTGACAATGGGCACACTTGTCCTGTTCCTGATCTCAGGAGGAAAGTTTTCTTTCACCATGGAGTAAAATGTTCACTGTAGGCTTTTCTTATATGCCCTTTACCATATTGAGAAACTTCCTTCTATTCCTATCTGTTGGTGAGATTTTATCAAGGGTGCTGTATTTGGTCAAATGCCTTTTCTGCATCAATTGAGAAGGATCATGAGATTTCTCTCTTTCAATTTTTCAATGAGTTTTATTACACTAATTGATTTTCTTGTGTTTAACCACCCTTGCATACCTGGGATGAAACCCACTTGATCGTGATGTATAATTTTTAAAATGTGCTTTTGGATTCTATTTACAAGTATTTTGTTGAGGTCTTTTGCATCTGTATTCATTAATGATATTGGTCTGCAATTTTCTTTTTTGTGGTATCTTTATCTGATTTTGGTATGAGGGTGATATTGCTTTCATACACTGAGTTTTGTAGCGGTCTTTCCTCTTCAATTTTTTGAAGCACTTGAGCAAGATTGGTATTAGATCAACTTTGAATGATTGGCAGAATTCAACTGTGAAGCCATTGGGTCCCAGGCTTTTCATCTTTAGAAAGTTTGTGATAACTGTTTCAAACTCTTGACATGTTGATTTGTTGGGGTCTGCTATTTCTCCTCGGGTCCATGTATGTGGTTTGTGTGTTTCTAGGAATTTGTCTATCTCCTCTACATTGTCTAATTTTTTGATATACAGTTTGCATTAATCAGCCAAAGGGGAGCTGGTGCAAACTACTAGAAATCTGTTGGTCTTTATAAAGGGTAATTATTTGGGGTAGAAGCCATAAAGTTGCCAGGCTATAGAGTTACCATAAAACATAAGTTACTTCCCTCACCAAACTCTGTGAGGCGTCCGGCTTCCTGGGTTCCTCACTTCCCTGGGCTTGATTCTTTCCAGGTTCAGCTGCTTGTTCTCTCCAGAAGGTCAACTATAGACTATGAGGCTCTCTAGCCTTTGCCTTTCTCCACATGTCCAGCTGCGTGTCAGGCGAATGGCTCATCTCTTTTCCTGGGGCCTTCTCTCATTCCTCACTACTTTGTTAGTCTGTTTGCTTATATCCCGGGGCTCCAGCTCAAGACTCCACATCAGAACTCCAATATCAGAACTCCAACTTAAAACTCCATCTCTGTCCTTTGCCATGAATTTTATCTTTGATTTCCTACCCACCAAGGGGCAGCTCAATGCCCTACTGATGTGGCCCAATCAAAGCCCTAATCATAACTTAATCACGCCAAGATGAACAGACCAGATTACAAGCATAATCCAATGTCTATCTTTTGGAATTCATAACTACATCAAACTGCTAAACTGCTACACAGTTCATAGTATATTCTTATGACCTCTCCTATTTCTGCAGGGTCAGTGCTAATGTCCCTCTCTCATTTCTGATTTTATTTTTTTGCATTTTCTCTCATTTTCTCTTTGTCGGTCTAGCTAAGGTTTTGTTGATTTTATTGATCTTCTCAGAGAAACAACTTTTGGTTTTCATGTGCCTCTCTGGGTTTTTTTGTTCTTGATTTCATTTATTTCTGCTCTGCTCTTAATTATTTCTTTCCTTCAGTTTGGTTTGGGATTAGTTTGCTGTTATTTTCCCAGTTCCTTCAGCTGTGCATCTAAAGCTTCAATTTTACCTCTTTCCTCTATTTAAAGTAAGCATTGAGGGCTATAAATTCCCCTCTCAGCAGTGTCTTTGCAGTGTCCCATAGGTTTTGATATGTTGTGTACTCATTTTCATTTGTCTCAAGATATTTGCTGAATTCTCTTGAAATTTCTTCTTTGACACACTGATTATCTAAATGTGTTGTTTAATCTCCATATATTTATGAATTTCTCTTTTTCCATTCATTATCAATTTCCACCTCATTCTCTTATGATTAGAGAAAGCGTTTTCTGTAATTTCAATATTTTTGAACTTATTGAGACTTGTCTTGTGACGCAATATATGGTCTATCTTGGAGAAGGATCTTTGAGCACTTTAAATAATAGTATATCCTGCTATTTTGGGATGAAATTGTTCTGCAGATATCTGTTAGGTCTAGTTCATTTATCATATTATTCAAGTTCTCTGTTTCATTTTCCTCTGTCCAGATGTTCTATCCAATACTGAGAGCCTCCAACTATTATTGTAGAGATATCTATGTCTCCCTTCTGTTTTACCAGTGTGTTCCTCGTGTATCATTTTAACAGTGTGTGTCTCATGTATCTTAGGGCATTCAGGTTAGATGCATAAATATTTAGCACAGTTATTTCTTCTGGCTGAATTGCCCCTTTTATTAATATATAATGACCTTCTTCATCCCTTATAACAGCTTTTAATTTGAAATCTATTTGTCTGATGTTAGTATCACTACTGCAGCTTTTTATTTGTTTGTTTGTTTGTTTGGTTGGTTACTATTTGTATGGAATACCTGTTTTCAAGCTTTCACTATTTTTAAAAAAGTTTTATTTCATTTATTTATTTCTCCCCACGCCCTCGTTGTTTTGCATTTGCTGTGTCTGTTTGTTGTGTGCTGGTCTTCATTTAGGAGACACCGGGAGCCAAACCTGGGACCTCCAATGTGGGAGGGAGTTGCCTAATTGCTTAAGCAACCTCTACTCCCTGCTTTGGTGTGTCTCTCATTGCTTTCCTCATGTCTTTTGTTGTGTCATCTTTTGCATTGGCTCACCATGCCTGCCCATTGCTTCATTTCGTTGCCTTGTTTGTCTTCTTTAGAAGACACTGCTAACAGAACCTGGAACTTCCCATGTGGTAGGCAGGAGCTCAATCTCTTAAGCCACATCCGCTTCTCCAACCTTTCACTTTTAACCTGGTATCCTTACAAATACGGTGAATCAGTGGTAGACAACATATAGACAGCTCAAAATTTTTAATCCATTCTATCAGTCTCTGTCTTTTGATTGGGGTGTTCAAGCCATTAACATTCAATATTATTACTGTAAAGACATTACTTACTTCATCCATTTTTTCTTTCAGCTCTCTGTTGTCATATTGTTCTATTGTCTGCTTTCTTACCATTTATTTTATCCTTCTAATAATCTTCATTTCTACACTTTTCTCCATATCTCTTACCCTTGTTTTTTACTTTCAGTCTATAGCTCTCCTTTTAGTGTCTCTTGTAATTCTGGTCTTTGGTAACAGATTCTATTGGTTTTTGTTTGTCTCTGAAGACTTTGAACTCACCTTCAGTTTTGAAGGACAGTTTTGCCAGATGCAGAATTCTTGCCTGGTAGTTTTTCTCTTTCAGTACCTCAAAAACATCATACCACTTTCTTCTCTCCTCCATGGTTTCTAATGAGAGGTGAGAACGTAATTTTATTGAGTTTCCCTTGTATGTGATGCTTTGGTTTTCTCTTGACTCTTCCTGAATCTTCTCTTCATATCTGATATTTGTCATTCTGAATAGCAGGTGTCTCAAGATAGGTCTATTTGGATTTATTCTGTATTGGGTGCATTGTCCTGCTTGGATATTGATATTCATATCTTTCATAAGGGTTGAAAATTTGTTGGTCATTACTTTCTCAAATATTCCTTCTGACCCTTTTCCATTCTCCTTCTGGCATACCAATAATGCAAATGTTTGTGCATTTCACATTATCATTAAATTGCCTGAGACTCTGTTTAATTTTTTCCATTCGTTTCTCTTTCTGTTCTCCTGCCTTTTCCAGTTCAAATGTTCTGTCTTCAAAATCAATAATTCTGTCTTCAAGCAGTTCATATACACTCTTGTGTGCCTCTAATGTATTTTTAATCTCATCCATCATGTCTTTCACTCCCAAATGTCTGTTACTTTTCTTTGCAGGTATTAAAATTGTTCTATATGTTCACTGAGTGTCTTATTAATATCCTTTATTTCTTTAATCATATTTTCTTTCGTTCTTTAAGTACTTTAAAAGACTTCTGTGACTATAACTGATTAATTGTCTTAAATCCTGTATAACGCCAGTATATTTGGTTAGTTCCTTTGGTGGGGCCTTCCCTTTCTGTTTCCTAGTATCACTTACAAGTTTTTACTGATGTCTAGGCATCAGAATATGTTGGTGAATTTACTCTGATGCTCAATTTCTCTCTTTTGCCTGTTGTTTTTTTCTCACAGTATTTCTTTTATATTTTGTTCAGCTGATTATTTAAATTTGCCCAGGTTATGTTATCAAAATTAGGCGAGGGTCTCACTAATGAGGTGCAGATATTCCCCCAGTGACTACGATAAAGAGAAAGTGAAAAATCATTTTTCCATGCAAGTTCCAGATTGGCCTGCTGATGGTGCTTGTCAGTGTAGTTTTCCACTGAGATGTTTCAGTCTTGGCTTTCCTTTGTTCCTGTTTTGAATCACCAGAGCAGAGATTCAAAGTGGGTTCTGCTGGCCAAATTCAGTGAAGAGAAGACATCTAACTTTCCTTCCCTTTTCTCTACTTCCCTTCAAACAGCTGGCAGGGAGGAAGATGCCTGTTCCCCTCTCATTCAGCAGCAGTGATCCACGGGTTTTACCCCTGTATAACATCTTGGGGATGGGGGGTGAGAACACTTCCAGGCTGCCACAGGGGCTTGGAAATACACATTTATTGTTTCAGCTTCTGCATCTCTCTGTCCCTCACCCTTCTGGGATTTGTGTAGCATTGCCCTGCTCTGCTGACCCCCAAAGCTGGTCCCTTGGAGAGTTGTTGGCTCTTCCTCTGTTGTTTTTGTGAGAGCATTGAGCTCTGCCTGTTAGTCACTATCTTCCTACAATCCCTAGTGTCTTCTTAATATCCTTAATCTATTTATCCATCTCATTAAATTTATTAATGAGATTTGTTTGGATATCTTTGATTAGTTTTCTCAAATCCTGTGTTTAGTATGGACGTTTAATTTCTTTGTTTGACTGAGCCATATCTCCTGTTTCTTATTATGGTTTGTAAACTTTTTCTCATGTTTTGGTATTTTTGTTGTTGTTGCTGTTTTCAGTCTTTGCTCTGCTTTTCCCTTTAGTCTATGGCTTTCTTATTGGTTGGCTTTTTGTTATAGCTCCTCTTTGACAATTGGTTCAAATTATTTTGAACCTTCATACTTAAGAAACCATTTTTTTTCAGCTCGTAGCTGATTTTTACACTGAATATATGCTACAATTTTTTTTTATATTTTTAATTAAAAAAAGATACTTTAGATTACATAAATGTTACATAAAAAATATAAGGTATTCCCATATGCCCCACTCCCTCCCCCTCCCACACTTTCCCATACTATCAATATCCTTCATTAGTGTGGTACATTTGTTAAAATTGGTGAAACCATATGGAAGAATTGCCACTAACCATGCATTGTAGATTACATTAGAGTTTACACTCTGTCCGATGCAATTTTGTAAGTTATGACTAAATATATAGTGCCTGTAATGATCATTACAATGTCATGCAGAACAATTCTAGGGTCCCAAAAATGTTCCCATATTATACCTATTTTTTGCTCTCCCTCCGCTAAGAACTTCCAGGGTCCCTTGCCTCCACATCAATGAAGAAAGTTCTTCCATTGCTAGAATCACAATAAGTTTATAGTAGAATAATAGTAATATCATTTAGTCCATTGTTCATTCCAAAATCTTGAGGATTTTGGGATGGTGATGTCCCCTCTGCCTCTAATTGAGAGGGACCTTAGGTCCATGGGGCAGATGGATGGAACTATCTGGCTTACAGTTGCAGACCCTCTCTGTTCCTTGGCATGGGTGTTGTTCACTATTAACACCTTGTTATTTGTCCTGGGTGAATCCAATGAACTTTAGAGTAGGTGTTGCAACTCTGCTGATATTTGGGTACAATGATTGAGACTGCACTATTTGTGCAATTATTTCATCCCCAGGAGTAAGCTTCCTTTCCCCTCTCCCTCCTCTGGGTTTGTTAACCTGTTCTGTTTGATTTTTATTTGCCTCTGTTATCAGATGGCTCTGGTTTCTGGGTTTCTAGGTTCTTGGTTTAGGCTGCATTAGAGAATTTAAAGACATGCCCTATGGTATGAAAAGAAGTATATAGCTTATTAAGAAACAAGAAAATGAGAAAAGTACATGGTCCTAGGTATGGACCATGAGTGGGCTGCAGAGTGAGATGTTTGCATGGGACTCCAGGTCAGGAAATTTAAAAATCTTTCTTCCTCCCCCTTGATAATGTTGGGGCAGTACCCCCACTGTTTGCTGTTCAGATTCGGTACCCCATTTGTCATTTCTCAGGGACCCAATGGTGCAGGCTTTTCAGGCTATGCAGGGCTTTCCCTTGACCCAATGGGATCTCATGGGTTAAATGGAACTTCATTTTATCAAATGGGATCTCTTGGCTAGGGTCCCACAGGATTTTTCCAGTAGACTTCTTCTTAGGGGTTTTTCATGCAGGGTTTCACAGCCATGTGGTCTTTTAGCATGTTGTCTGTTAGCCTTGTTGTCTGCCAGGCCAGCCACCTACCCTCTTTCACTATACTAACTTGCCTCAACAACCGCCCTCAGAGAGTTTACACCCTCATTCATAAGGGGGTGCTGAAGGGTGATAGTTTTTCTTCTTTAGCTACTTCCTGCTGGTTAGGAGGAATAAACCCTACCTGATAAGGTGTAAAATCCTCTGGCTATTCTAATGTGTTTGAGGGAAGATGGGTCTGGCACCCTCATTAGAAATGGATGAAATTCCCCACCCGATATTGATTCTGTAAGAAATAAAATTAGAATTAAAGATACATAGTTCTATCAAAGATAAAGAAGATGTGGTAAGCAGGCCCAAAAAAGGGACCAGTCATGACATATTGGACCATGAGGGTGAGAAAGGCCAAGGTGCATTCAGAGGCTGTATTCTCCCTAAGTTGATGGGAAACAGCATCCTTTCTTGAGTTCTTTTATGCTGTTGGTTAACTCTAGGGAGAGATTGCAGTAGACTCACTGAGGTTGGTATAAATTACCAACCCAATCTTTCATGTTGGTGGCTATGCCTAGGACAGCTAGGAGAGATATGAAGAGAGGCACTGATGTAGACAAACTCACAAAGACAGTACAGGCAACAAAAAGACAAGCATATGGCAAGCAAAGTAAATACAGTATTTAAGAGTGCCATTCATCTTATAAGCATATTCATTAACCACTTAGAAAATGAATTGTTTACCAGGACTTTTAACACATTCATTATCCTTCTGCATATGATCTAGAATCATCATAATCATCAAGCACATATGTACAGTACTTAATACTAGTTGAACTAAACAATGCATAAGTTTCTCTTTCAGATTCAATTGATAGATCTAAGCTCCAGGTGTGAAATACCATACATGTTATCTCTCCATGGGACTAGCCCATAATGCCAATTGTGTGGGTTTACATTCTATTCACATTATTCTCATAACTATTGCTGCACTTGGTGTGTCCTTCACACAGCCATCAAGCTGCAGCACTGTTGATCCTAGAGAGAAGCTAGGAAGACAGAGCCCCAGCATTTCACCGGCCTGGTTCATAGTGCCCTTCAGTGCTATGAAACAGAGCTGGTCTGGAGGCAATGTCCATTTTACATCTGGCCATATTGAGCCACTGTTGGCTGCTGCAGGAGTCCAAAGCTGCAATACACTCTCCATCCTCCTCAGAAGCATAACCAGTGATGTGGTAGATACCGTTATTACTTTTCCGATCAGTGACCAACCTAGCCAATAACTCAAATGGAGAAGCATCCATGCAGGGTATTTGGGTCTGACTTTGATGCACAAGACAGTTTGACAATAACATATTTAATGAACTTAAACTATTTTTGTACTTTGTTTTTTACTTTAATACCTTTGCCAAGATTATGTAAATTAACAGGTATTTTACTTTACAGTACAGGAAAACCTGCTTTCTTCATTATTTTGTGAAAATCTAAGATTCCCAATGGCATCATGATCATCATTCTTTATCACCATGTCAGGGGTGCAGCACATAGAACATGCATATCTCCTCAAGTTAGCTCGAAATTTAGGGTCAGCTGCTGGAATTTCTCAGGAAATTCAGCTGGGTCGTCCTAAAAGCATCCCACCTGTTGTTTTTTATTTTTATATTGAGCTAAATCTGTCAGGGAAAAGGGAACAAGGACCCTAATTTTAACTGCATCTCCATTTGCTACTTTACTAATGGGGCAGAGGCTGTTCTCAGTTCCCCTGGTAGGGTGAAGAGATATCCAACTCGTGGTGACTACTGCTGGACTAGCTATGGGGTGTGGAGGATGGACATAAGTCCAAGAGAGCTTTAGGTTCAGGGGACCCTAGACTTGGGGTCTTAGGCTTCAGAATCTCAGGCTCCAGGAACTGAGATACAATGAGGGGAAAACTGAGGAGGGGATCATCTAGGATATCACACTCCTTCTCAGTTATTCTCTTTTCTGGGGATGGTTTCATTTTAAGAGCATAACACAACCTACAAAACCCATTTAAACTTGTGTTCTGAGATAAAGCCAAAAACAGTTGGACATAAAGAATCTTTGACTGCTTCCCTTCCCTTTTACACAGGAGGTCTAACTGGAAAAGAGGGTTATAATTTACAGTGCTGTTGGCAGGTCATTGCTGGCCATTTTCAACGCCACATGAAATCTCTGACTGCTTCCCTTTCCTTTTACATGGGAAGTCTAACTGAAAAATAGGGTTATAATTTAGAGTGCCATACTGTGTCATACTGTGGCCATGCTGTGTTACAGAAGAAGATCAGTTTCTTATTCCTCAACCCTTCAGTGAGCAGGTTCTGGTACACTAGACACCATGAGCATTATTCTAGGAAAAATGAAAAAGTGTTTGTCAGGCAATCTGGTTTCCCAGGGCCCAAGTCAGAATAAATTATTACCCTCAATGCTGCATCTCCCCAAATACTTGTCCTTCGAAAAAGCTAGGGGATGCTGACCAGTCAAGGATCACATAAGCTTTGGGAGATATTTGGAGCTGCTGCTCTGGATTCATGTCCCAAAGTCTCAGAGCCCTGACTGCTGGGCATTGCCAGGGCAATCTAGACTTGGGAGATGCCTGGACCTAGTTTCCAGAGATTGAAGCTAACAAGCCACATGTGCGATTTTTCTTAGAAAAGGGGCTGGCTTGAATTTTTATTTTTATTTTTTTGCCTATTAAGTGGTCTTATTTTATGTCCATGGTCAGGAAGTTTCACAGTTACACCAGACATTAAAGTAATTGTTGGTTCTCTCTGCCTAGGCGGGTCCACACAAAGAATTTCTCTCCCATTTCTCAGCAAGCTTTATTCTTTCCTCCATTTACCAAATAAATTCTTTTTACTAGCCTAATGAAAAAAACAAAAACAAAAAGAAATAAAAGTAATTATTCTGCCCTTGCCAGCCAATAACCCTGAGTGGGGGTGCTGACACAATTTGAGGGCATTCCAGGAGCTGAGAACGAACTGAACTTCCCTGCACAACCAAGGGTGGGATGAAGGACTTGCTAGTAAGTGTATTTTCAGTATTGCAGGGGCTTCTGGCAGGCTCCTCTGTTATGAAGCTGCTTTTCATTATTAATATCAATTTAGGCTTCTAATTAATAATGGTTTCCTGGAGTTAACCATTTAAATACTTCATATTAGACAATGCTTTTTATAAACTTCTTATAATTAAACATAACCACATAGACTAGTTACTATATATTTAAATAAGCTTATTAAATTACTGTTGTAACCAATGAAATTCACCTTATCTTAATTTCATTAAACATGAACTTACAATTTTCATCATTTTAGAGATTTAAAACATAAAATGTTAATTTGCTTACTTGGTATTCTCTAAACCTAGGGAGACAGCATCCAAGCTAAATAAAATTGAAATCATTATACTTAATGCAAGGAATGTTCTTTTTCCTTCCTTTATAGGAGGCTAAAACATCTTTTCTTTAAAAAAAAAAAGTCTAAAACTATGAATAATCTTAAAAACCATACTGACTGCTAAGTTCTGGAATATATTATAATTGTTTAATTTGGTTTTTAGGTAATTATTACTATTTTTATTTTTTTATTTATCCCCCCTCCCAGATGGTTTTCTCATCTGTCTGCTCATTGTTTGCTCACCTTCTCCAGTAGGCACCGGGAACCAAACCCTGGACCTTCTGACATAGGAGGGGAGTGCCCAACAGCTTGACCTCTGCTCCCAATGGGTTGCAGCATCTGCTGGCTTGTGGCATCTGTTCATTTAGGGATCTTCTTGTTGCAGTAGGTGCAGCTTCTAGCTTGTTGTGGCATGTGCAGTGTCTGCTTATCATTTTTAAGAGGCACCAAGACATGAACTTGGGACCTTCCATGTAGTAGGCAGGAGCCCAATTGTTTGACCCTCATCCATGTCCCTAATTTGTTTCAAAGATCTTTCCATAATTTTCAAGGACTTTTCCTTTACTTACTGAAATGTGGTAATAGGATTATTAACCACCCTAATTTAAAGTCTGTTAAAATGTTTAAATTGGGGAATTACAGGATAAACTATGATTCTTAATTTCCCAGCCTAGTAGATAAAAATTTTATGCTAAACTTACATTTCATCCTGTGGTATGAAAATATACACTGAACAAATAGAAATAGAGAGTTAGACACAAAAGCACACAATTTACTAATGCTACTTATAATTCTCATTCTCTTACCAATTAAGTTTAACTGTAAAATAACATTATATTTGAAAGATCTCTTTGAATTCTATTTCTAATTAATCTGAACTGTGACCATGCAGTTTTGCACAAGAATTTCATTCGTTTTAATTATTGACTTATAACCAAATTATTCCCAATGCTTTAAAATACAGTTTACATTTTCCTTTACTTCAGAGCTTTCCTTATTTCCCAGTTTGACTTTGACAGACCTTGGATGAGAAACACTCATTCCAGTGTACACTCACCAAGGTCATTGAAGCTTCAGGGAAGCCTTGTTTTTCTCATGGCTTGCTGCTTTTAGGAACAGCAATGCTGAAAGTGAGAAACTCCTGACACCCCGGTCCACAGATATAACAGGACTCCAGTGGCTGATGGACTGGAAGAGTGAACATCCAGCCCTGAGGGTTGAGAAATCCACCAGGCAGCAGTCTAGTTCACAACTGAAGTCATGAGACAAAATCACGGCTATTAACACCAGTGGAAAAACAGGAGATGGGGTGCCTTAAATTTGCTTTCCCCTGAGTGGGGGCAGAAGTTGTCATGAAATAACCATAAGCAAAGGCAAGGGGTGAAGCTAGACCTGAAGTGACCATAAACAAAGGTAAATTCAGTTTTTACTTGCCGTTACAGTAGTAAGTTTAGACTAAGTCCACCCAGTTATAGCAATATCAATTATCCTTCTGTTGCTTTATAATATAACAGCATCTATATAATGATCTTAATACTTAGTGATAGTTTCTAGAAAGTTTTCACATTAGAACAAATTGGGCACTTTTGTTTATTAACTAAGCAACTAACCAAATTTATTAATAATATTAATGTTGCTAAGATTTTCTGCTTTTCCATCAGTTGAATTAATTCCACTTGTGATTTGTTTTATACATCAAATCCAAGTCAAACACAGATTAAAAGTTAAACAGAAGATTAAGGACAAATTAAAAGAAAAGAGAGAATTTTACACACTTACTTAGCTTAGGGAAAGGCCTGGCTTTAGAATCATATTAATGCAGAGCTCCGAATGTCTATCCATGTGAGAAACCTTGTGCAGGACACTCCAGCTTTGTTCCTCGAGGAAAATCCTTGGGTAGGTGCTAGATATAGAGCTAAGTAGGCCAGAGAAGCCCTGTACCCAACAAGATATGAATTGGGCTGCTCTGGGGGCTGCATTCCATTAGTTACCTCCCTGTGAGGCTTTTTCATTCGAAAAATTGAAGTGTTACAAGGGAATAGGCAGGGAGCTAAGAAGAGCCAGGAATTTTTTCAAAAATCTAAATTGCTGGCATATGAGGGGGTAACTTATTCTACAGGAGACAGACTTAGTAAAGGGCCCAAATCTAGATTCCACATTTACTCCCCACATTAGGCACAACCAAGGTTCGGAGAGGTCTGGAGTGCAAGCTAGGACAGAATAATTGGCCCATGTTAACTAAGAAATTAACAATCTTGCGTGCCACACCAAAGGTCACCCAAGTGTTCGAGGTTGATGGTTCACAAGTGGCTTCAGGCCCATTCTGTCATCCCTGGGGCAAATCCACAGCAGTTGGCATTGTGAGACAACTTGGGGCCAGGTTCCTACTGATGTTGAGCCTGGATTTGGGTTCCTGAGTTGAACAGTACTTTTAACAGCAGCAGTTAAATGGTGAGACTGTCTTGGACCTCATGACCACCCCTCCTTATCTCAACCCTCCTTACCTTCTTCATCTGTCTGGCATGGTCTCAATTGTTGAAAACTGCAAAGGCTGTCTCTAAAAGGCATTTAATGGAAGTTTGGAGCCAAGGGAAAGTTTCTGTAGCTTTCTACAGCCATCCAAGTCAGGTTGGATTTCCTAGGAGGATCTGTCCTTCTCTAGAGTTAGGATCTACCAAGAGGATATTTCTATTGCCTCTGTAAGCTTTCTTTGAAATAAGGCTGGGTTTTTAAGTTCTGCCTCTAGGTAATTTCCATGAGCTGATTTAAAATTGTCCAGTTTGGTAGTACACTTAATCCCTTTAAGCAGACATGGCCACATAGTCTCTGGCCCTCAGATCTGTCTAACTCCTTCTTTTCTCTTACACAGATTTAAATGGAATTCAGGGTTCCATACAGAGCTCACTCTCAGCCATACTGTAGCCATGTGGTGTGGCAGGAAAAGATTAGCCTCTTTCCTTTTAGACTATCATAAAGCAGGTTGTTCAATTAGAAGCAACCCATTATCCCAGAGGAAGAGAAATGCATTCATCATTCATGGTGATGTCCCACTGATAGGTCTGGTGGAATGGATTGCTCACTGAGCCAGATCCCTAGAGGTTGGGAGCCCTGCCCACTGTCTCCAAATTTTGGAGATTGGGAGCCTTATGTCTCTGGGTATCCCCAGAGACTTAGAGGTCTTGGTGGATGTCTGTGTCTGGTTCCAAGACCTTAACTCTCAAATCAGGTTTTCCCACTAGGAAAGGGACTGGATAGGGATGTTTCTTTTGCCTACTTTGCAGAGGTCTTTGGTCTTTGGAGTTAACCCATGTGTGAGCTCATCTCTGGGCCATTCCCTGGGACAAGAACTGCAGTTAAACCTGGTAATAAGAGGCAATTAAAAAGCAGAGACTGATCTGTGGCTTACAGACAAACAGCCTCAGGGGACCCAGAGGTAAAGTCACTAATAAAACAAAAGAGGGCACAGTCCAGCAGATATGGCAGTGGGAGAGGTGGCAGTGGCCAGCAGCCCAGCTTCAAGAAGGCTCTCAGTGCACCATGTCCTGCAGGACTGCCAGGGTCCCCAAGAGAACGGTCAGCTCAGTCAAAGCAGCAGGGAAGGAGGATCCCAAACTGAGGTCAGTGAGGTTATTCACTAAACCTGTTCCTTTGGAAGTGGAAGTGAAACCAGAAATGGCAGCAGGAAAGGACAAACCTTCAGACAAAATGCAACCAAATGGAATTGGGGGAGCCAAGGGAAAAGAAGTTGAAGTGGTTAACCAAGAAACTAAAGATTTACCTGCAGAAAGTGGAAAAACTATAAATGAGGAGTCCAGCCTCTGTTGAAGCAGGAGGGAAAGAGGTCAAGTCTTGTTAATACTGTCTACCATGTCTTATCAATGGTCCCTGTTTCTCCCTTCTTGTACAATCCAGAGGAATATATTTATCAGCTATTGTGCAGATGAAAGTTTTTAGTAGCTGTAGAAGAAACATTTTTAAGAAGGAAATTGGGATCCCACCTCATTCTATTTTACTTAAGTGTAGATGCTTTACTTCAAGAGAGGAAATCATCTGCCAGTTGTTTGTTTTTTGGTACAACCAGAAAATAGTGAGATATTGAATTATGGGAAACGATTTCTTGGGTATCAACTTACATTCCAGTGGGGTCTGGCAATTTTTATACTTTATAATACAACACATACTAAAGGGTGATTTGGAATCAGTTATGCAACTAATATGTGTTGGATATTTTAAATTACTCCTATTTCCATATTTTTAGTAGACAGGTTTCTTAAAACCACTTCCTGATCTTGGCTCTCCCTGTCAGAACCCTGTAACATCCTTGGTCATGTTTTTTTATGTGCTGTAAAAGATTGGAAATGTGAGTGTGTAGTGTGTATGATATTAAATTGTGAATTAATGGAACTTAAAAATGTAACACCTTATTAAACTTTGAAGATATTGGTACTTGATATCCTCTTAAGGAAAACTTGCCTCCAAATTTTAAGCTAGAAAGTCACCGGAATAACTTTAGAAAAACAACGACATGGCTTTGTAGGATTTGGTATGAATTTTAAGAATTGTGTACAACGTGTTCATAATATCTATGCTGACCTTCAACACAACCAATAAGATCACAACTATGAAAGAAAAAAGAGGGCACAGACAGGTTTTAATTAAAACTCACCAGTCTCTTGTGGGGGGTCAGGGAGCACCACTTGTCTCTCATCTCCTTGCTTGCTTGTCAACTAATGCTACCAGATGTCTCTAGTTTCTGGGCTTTTAGGTTCTTGGCTTCTGTTGCAGAAAAGAATTCAATGACATGCCATAGGGTAAGCAAGGAAATAAATAGCTTATTAATAAACAAGAAAATGAAAAATGTACGTGGTCTGGGGCATCGACTGCAGGTGGGCTGCAGAGTGAGATGCATGTGCCGGACCCCAGGTCAGAGCTTTTTTGTCTTTCTTCCTCCCCCTTATAATGTTGAGGCAGGGCCCTAGCTTTTCAGGCTCTGATTGGTTGCCCCACTTGTCATTTCTCAAGGGCAAAGGGTGTGGCCTTTTGAATGAATCCAGGGCTTTCCCTTGACAAAATGGGATCCCATGGGTCAAATGGGATCTCATTTTTCCAAATGAGATCTCATATCTCGGGACTTACAGGGTCTTTTGGCAGCCTTCTTCTCAGGAGGGTTCCAGGCAGGGTCTCACGGCCATGTGGTCTGTCAGCTGTGTTGTTTCTAGGCTGAACACTTTCCCCTTTCACTATATCAACCTGCCTCACCTCTGTATATTTTTTAATACTCCTTTTGCTTTCTCTAACTGCTATTACCTAGAAGGCTAAACTTGGTAAGATTGTTCCCCTGGATACAACTTTCACAGTCAGATTTCCTAGTCAAAACTGACCCAGGGACCCACGAAGTTAGTTTATATTGAATTCAATGGGCTCTGGAGAAAGACCTAAAGTCCACTAACCTTCTTTCTGACATCTCCTCAAATCTATGCTTTCCTAATATACTTAGCAGATAGGGGTCTTCATCCAGTTGTTCCCTGCTGCCCTAAGGTTTTGCCTTCTCAGATGACTTACTCTGATGGGGGCATGATTGAGATTGAAGATGCCATCCTCTCCAGGATGAAACTTGTACATCTCCCAGACCCTGGGATCTGAGTTCTCTAATCATCTTCCACAATCTGTGCTGGGTCCCCTGGGGTGGTTGGGTGACTCTGCCAATGCTATCCAAGAGAAAGTTTTCAGGCTGTGAAGGCTTCCTTTCCTCTCTGTGGCCAGGATTGCTACAGCCCTTTAAGGTGTGTGGGGTGAATATCGGCACTGCCCTGTGAGAGAGTGTGTGCTTCTCTCCATCTTGGTATGCCTTGAGTCTGAGTGTCCTGCATCCTTATAAGGTGGACTGGGTAAATCTGGATTGGGTTTGACTGCACCCAAGTCCACTCCTTCTTGGTATAGGGACCAAGCAGTGGCTCTGTAATCTGGGCATATTGAACACAAATCCTACTACCTTGAGAATCTGCTGTGTTTTTCAATCACCCCTGCTTCTATTATGGTGCTCCTCTGGTCTCTGGATTCCTCCAAAAAGGTGATCCAAAGAGATCTTGACTGATTAATATCTGCCTAGTGGGACAATCTGATTGTTAGAGCTCCCTACTCTGTCATCATCTTGGGTCTTTAATCATGATCATTTTAATCATCCTTTGTTACTGTTCCTGCTGTATTTTGGTGTCCTATGATGTTAAAGAAAGTTTACTTCCATTACAGTTTTTGTCCATTTAATCAGATCACATCACTGTCTTGATGTGATCCACCCTGAGCTACTATCAAGAGTAAAATTAATGTAAAGACCCAGAACCCTGATGACTGAATGGTTTGGTTGTGATATGTAGAAACTTCAGGATCAGGAAATGTTATCTGAGTCAGTGACCAGATCAATCTTGTCCTAAGATCTCATTGACTTTAGAGTGGGTATGCGTGAGTTTCAGTGGAATAAATCCATTTATCCATGGGTTCTTGGTGGTCTGGCTAAATGGAGTGAAAAAATTTATTACCCTTTAAAAGGGTTAAGGCCATACTTACTACTCCCTGGTTATTTCTAATAACTTTACCCAGTGTGGAAGACACACCATTCAGCTATTTAAGTAGGGTTGGAAAAGGAAACCACTGGCAAAGGAGAACAATTGCAAGACAAACTGCAATGAAACACCTGGGGTATCATGTTGGACATGGAAGAGGTTCTGTAGAACACAAGTCCCCAAAGTGATGGGAGTCAGCAAATTTCCAGGAAGAAATAATAACAATGTGAGAGGATTTGAGAACAGACCTTTAAAGTGTTGTAACTCTACTTGTGAAAAACAAGTCAGTTCACAGTTGTGAGCAATGAAATAAAATCTGTTGCTACATTTAACTGTGAATAATGTGGATTTGACATATTAAACCATTTTCTGCATTTAAAGGCTCTCTCCAAGAAGAGCTATTATCTTGTATTCTGTAGTTTGTGGATCATATTACATGTAAAGAAAGTGTTTTTCAGAGGAAAGGGACTCAGAAATAATTTTCTCCTTCTACTCTGTGCCCTCGTTCATAAGAGACTTAACTAAGAAATTTAAAACACTCATAATAATAACTGCTATGCCTGTGATTTCACCACAGGTGGGTCATATGCTTCTCTGAATATACTGGCAAGAATGATCAGTAAGTGAAACTCCATTAAATCATCCTAAATATCCTATAGCCTTCAAGTGAGGTATATTCTTCAGATTGACTCATTCCATATGAATGCCAAGCTCCTTCTGAACATAATTTTTATTACTCCAGACTGCAATGCTAAACACTTTCTCAAGATCCTTTGAAGCTAGGATTCCACTGATATCTTAGGATCTATAGAAGTGGTTCCCCCAAATGACACATGGAAGACATGAGCAACATGAGATGGCAATGGCATGAAGGGTGATGTGATGCTCATTGAGAACAATGGTGAAAGTTTTTGATTGGTTCCTCTAGAATCTGGAGGTGACAGCAGTTTCTTGATGGAGTAGCTCTTTGAGTGCAGCAGGCTTTGGCATCTGGGAACCGCAGTGGCAGCAGGTCTTCAACATGCTAGTTTGATAATATGTTTCTGGATATGTACTTATGAGTATAGCCTAGAATGTGCTCCCGTAGGTCAACTAATGATTCAATTCAAACAGTGGTTTTGTATTGCATGCCACAAATATGCTTAAAGTGATAGTTGAATGGCATAGAGTAATTGTTCAAAGAGTCAAATACATGGCACAGCCTGGTTGCGCAATGGGCAAAAGTTGAATTCCTCAGATAGCATGAAAAAATTGGATGTTTAGTGACATGTAGTGGGTATGGAAAACATTGAGTATCACACAGTGGATGTGCAAGTATGATAGGTGAATGTAACAGCTGTATGTCAAGAAGCCATACTTGGATGATGCAGAGTGAGTGTTCAAGGAGGCGCTATTTAATTGTAAATAGTGGTCATTGTAAGAAGTAATAATTGGGTGGCATAGCGTGGTTTGTAATAAATAGACTTAAGTAAACCTATGAAAATTATGCAACAAGTGTAATTGAATAGCTTAGAGTTTAGTATCACACAGTTTGGAATGACACAGTGTGGAAGTGCATGTATTTTTTAATGCAGAATATGTGTAGAAGAAGAGAAAGTTTAATAGCACACTGTGAGTGGGTGAAGTTTGATAGTAGAATGGCACAGAGTGGGTATATAATGAGTATTTGTGAACTAGCACATAGCAATTATGCATGGGGTGAGAACTGAATGTCAGTGGATGAGAAAGGAGTGAAAAGAATAGCATAACTCTGCTGTGCAGAGGAAGTAAACAGAATAACACAAACAAGTGTTATGGCAAATGGAAATAGCATTGAGAACACTGGTTTTACAAGGAATTTGAGGTAAAATTGGCATTCAAGGAGTCACTGTTGAATAACAGAGTTGGTGTGCAAAACGGGGAGGTGGATGGCACAGCCTAGTTCTGTGCTGTTTATACGGTGCATAATAGAGAGATGGAGCAGTGATTTTATGTATGTGGTTTGTAAAGAATGTGCAATTTTACAAGTTGTGTAGCACAGTTGGTGTGTCATTAGAGATGGTCAAATAGCTCATGGTGAGGTTTAAGGAGTGGTTTTTGAGTGGCAGAGGGCAGTTATGCAAGAGTGGACATTACATAGTTTTTAATAGTTATGGAAGGAGTGGTTGTTGAATCACAAGCTGAGTGTGAGAATGGTTAAAATTCAGTGGGGCAACTGGGTGTTCAAGCAGGGCAAATTAAAGGCACAACCAGGTTTTATAGTTAAATAGCTCAGTGATAGTGAGCAGTGATTGGAAATTTAATAGTTCAAAAAGACTGTACAAAGAATATAATTTGAATAACAGTGATTATGAAAGGTGATAAGTGAAAAGAACAACTGATTATGCAAGAACTAATTTGGAAGAGGCAAAATGGTGTTCAAGTATACATGTAATTGCAAAATGTGCCTATGCACAAGTTATAAGGGAATGACACAACATGAGTGTACAGTGGGTGGAAATGGAGGTAACCATTTTGTTGTGCAACAGGTTAAGTTGATTAGCACAGAGAGGAGTGCATGAAACAAAAGTTGGATGGAGCACAAGTAGTGTAAAATTATTTTAAGTAGTAAAAAATGATTATGGGTTTGTAGGGAGTGATAGTCAAATTACACAGGGTGAATGTGCAAGGAGTGATATTTGAATAACAGAGTGCAAGAGTGGTGCTTGGATGTTGTAGAATAGGTGGGCAAGCTGTGGGTGTTGAATGGTAGGGAGAGATTTTGCATGGAAGGATAATTATGTGGCATAGAATGGGTAAGCAAAGAGTGGAAAGGAATGGCATCAACTTGTGTATACTGACTAACTCAAATGTGTACAACAAATGAAAGTAGAACCAAAACTGTGTGTGGCAGTTTGGCATTGTTTATGAATTCCAAAAATATATATTGGATTGTGTTTGTAAACTGGCCTGTTCCTCTGAGCATATTAGATTGTATTAGATTCAGAGGCTTCATTTTTACTTGATTAAATTGTGATTAAGGCAATAGGATGCTAAATCCTCCACCGAACAATGGGGTGAGAAAATGACATGGCAGAAGAGAGAGTTTGAGTTTTCATGCTGGAGCCCTGGGAAGTAAATACCCAAAGAAGCAGATACATGAGGAAAGAGAGAAGGCTCTGTTAGACACAGTAGATGTCCCAGGAAGAGAATGAGCCTGATAGTCTACAGCCGACTTTGTGAAGACAGCAGAGCAGCTGAGCCTGGAAAGAACAAGACCTGGGGAGAGAGATGAGCCTTCTACCAGCCTGCAGCTGAGATCAGAAGACGCTCAGACCATAGAGCCTGAAGAGGAAGGCCGAAGGCTGAACTCTTGCAGAGACTGGCAGCCATCTTGCTCCAAAACGTGACAAAAGACTTTGGTAAGGGAAGTAATTTACTCTTTATGGCCTTGTCTATAAGCTTCTACTCCAAATAATTACCCTTTATAAAAGCCAACTGATTTCTGGTCCTTTGCATCAGCATCCCTTGGGCTAATACACTGTGTCATTTAACTATCCTTGCAGAGCCTCTATTTGCAATTTTTAAAAAAATCCTTGCACACAGGTTCTACCATCTATCTAGGATTCCTTGCATTCCCAGGTGTTCCATTCAACTATCAATCATGCTCACCTACTCTGTGTCATTCAATTTTTCCTTCCTCTTCTATCTGAGTGTAGAGGTTTTCTGGTTTGGCAGATTATTTTGTTTTTATTTTCTATTTCCCCATCAATTACAGGCAACTTTTAGCTGAGATATTGCAAACTAAGCTGCAAGGCAGAAAAGGTATTCATTTTGGATCTTAGAATTTCAATTTGGGGAGCACAGATTCAGGGAGAAACCCAAATTGTGTCTCATCATGGCACTTCCAAGCAAGGATTTGTAAAGAAATAGAGTAAGTTTGATAAGTTGTTTGTGATTGGTGGATATTTGGAGTATTTCAATTGTCCTTCAGGGTAGGTAATTTACTGAGTCCTTTACTTTTCATGGTGTCCAGATGTCATTAGGGTTTTGAGGAATACTGTTGCTTGAAGTTTTGCATACATTGGCAGTTTGTGATATCTGGCTGAGATTTGCATAAGAGTAACCTCCAGAATAACCTCCTGACACCATTTCAAGTCTTTTAGCTATAGCAACTCTATTTTTTTCTATTTCTTTTTACATTTCCCCCGTTTGATCAAGATAATTCTCCAAAAGCATTGTTGACTAACATTTGTTATTAATTCCTCAGCACCAGGGACAATCATTCCTAAGAGTCATAGCCCATGTAGGGGGAAAGTAGTGAGTTTATTTTCAGAGTTTTGCTTAGAAAGGGCCTACATTTCACCAACAAGGAGGCATTCAGGGCATGACTCAGGCATTAATTACAATTATAATTAGGCTTAGTTTCATCATTAGGGAAATAAGTTTCATAAAATCAAGCTTGAAGATCAAGGTTTTGACACAATAGCATTGAAGATGGCTAGTAAAATAGGGAATCAATATATGGATCTGGAACCTGGCAAAAAGGCCACTTGGATATCGATAGGCCCAAGGTGGCTGCTGGAAGACCCTCATGAATGGGATTTCCTCCAGAAGCCAGGAGAAGCCACGGATATCTCTAGGGATACTATCTTTGTGGACTTCTGGTGGATTGATGGGTGGGGTAATCAATCAAAACAGCAAACAGGTGGGACTCCTCACATGCCATTAGCAATGGGGTAGAATATTGAATGGTTCAAAAAGCAGGTGCAAAGGCTGAATCTCTCTCTTCCTTTGGAACCCTCTTCTGGCCTTATTTGCCTCTGCCTGGATCAATATGCAAATAAACCTGGACATATATAATCTATAATGGGAAATTGTAGCCTGTAAACTGGTCCTCTTTATCACTCTTCAGCCCCATCATCTCTACTTGGGACCTATGATATGTTATTTTCTCCCATTTCTCTTCTCACCATTCCTTAATCAATTACTGGTTTAACTAATCTGATATGCCCTTGAAATTCATTTCTACAGCAGTGTCAAGAACCTAGACAAAATCTGGTAACAGCATGACATAAGAAGGGGTTGTGGGTATAATTCTGATGAAACAATGAGTAAGAGATATTTTAGTAACATTAAAAAGAATTAGCAATAAAAAATAAAATAAGGATTAGCAAGGTTTGAAATATGCTGTGAATCCAGTCTTTCTAAGATATAAGATTTAACCAACTAAGTCTTAAGTTACTGTGTTCACTAGGTTATGTATTATTTGCATTTTCTCTTTAATGTCTTTAATGTTTTCCTTGTTTGAATGCCTATGGATGTGGCCAATAATTGGGTCCCTTCTGGGGAGTCTAAATTAGCACAGATCCAGCAAATTGATAGATTTTCTACATGATCCATCCATTGACTGACTGGGAAAAAATGATGATGAATGATACGGGACTGGGAAGAAAGTAACGGTGAGAAAGAAAATTTTAAAAATGTTTAGGATTTATTTTTCATTATTGGAGGGACAAAGATGGACTGAGGTGAACGTGGGATTAAAAATGTGAGTGAGAGATAATAAGATAATAATGAATATTATTGCATTCATTTCCTCTGATGAAAATCAAGTCTTGTCCTGGTTCTTGTTTAGCTCTCTTCAACAGATGCCATTCACTTTTGGGTGACTTAAGCCTAAGATTACCACTATTATCTCTACAGACCTGGTCTGGAGTCTTGGGATAGTGTCTGTATCAGATGCTCTTTGGTTCTGATCCTTGGTCATTTTGAGCTTTAGATGTCCAGTAAGTATGGATTTCCAGGCAGGGTGAGAAGTTTCTTTAAAGAAAAATGTGAATCCAAGAATCAATATTTTCTAATTAAGCTGCACACATATAAGTTAGATGTGCCTAGTAGGGTTCTTTCTAGTCAGATTGAGTGTATCTTTGTGGAGATGTCTTTTCCAGTATACAAATTACCAGGCTGAAGATTGCAGTTTTGGATATCTTTCTGTCCCAAGAGTACACTGTAAAAGGATTGTTCTACCAGGGGTTCATTTATCTTTAATGTTTTAATTGTTTCCTCAAATTAAGTTAGCATATTTTCTTTTATGAAGCAGGGCTCGTATATTCTATAATTTCCTTAGGTTTCTGTGTTATCATTTAAATGAAGATAACTCATGTTTCTATACTAACTATAGTTAGTACTCATATTTTGATGATAACTTTCATCATTTATAACAAATGTTCCACAAGAATGCAAGGTGCTGGTGTTGGGGTGATGAATGGGAGCGTGTATATTATGCATGCATGTTCTTTAAGCTAAAAAATTTTAAATTAATAAATGAAGAAAAGAAACTGATATGCTAATATAATAATATTAGTAATACAAATAATTAATAATACTACTAATAAAGAAGTCAGTTGGATGAAATTCTTAATGCACTGAAACAAAACAACTGCTAGCAAATAATTTTTTATCCTGCAAGACTCTCTTTCAGAAAGAGGGAGAGAATAGTATATATTTAGATAAACAAAAGACAAAGGAGTTCCTTACCACTAGGCTTGCCCTACAAACAGTGCTAAAGGGTTTCTTAATACTTAAAGGAAAGGACACTAGACAGTGGAATGCCCCTTACTTCCTACAGGTGGTAAAATGCCAAAGCATAAAAAGTAATGATAAATTATTGTTTTTTATGTACAATGTACGAAGACATAAGCAATAACAAGCACAAAAAATTGTGGGGGGACAGAATGTTGTAGGAAAAGTATATGTGCATGCTATTGAAGTTAAGTTGGTATTGAACCAAGTATGTTTATTATATATTTAGAATGTTGAAATTTAAATCCATAGTAACAACAAGGAAAATATACACAGATAAAAATGTGAAGTCGTGCAATATGGTACAAAACAAAATAGGAAATAAATATAAAATTAGGCTTTAATGGAAGTGAGGGACAAAAAAGTCATTACAGTTAAAAGGCTAAAAAACAAAATGGCAAAGGAAAGCTCCATATTACCAATAGAGACTTTGAATATAAATGGATTAAACTCTCCAGTCAAAAAGCAGAGTCTGGCAGAATGCATAAAAAGCATGGCACAACTATACATTGTCTATAAGAGATTCAACTTAAATTCAAAGGTACATAGGGGAAGCGGCTGTGGCTCAATTGGTTGGGCTCCCATTTACCATATGGGAGGGTCCAGGTTCAATTCCTGGGGCATCCTGGTGAAGACAAGCCGGCCCACATGGCAGGGGGTGTGAGCTTGCACAGCAAGATGACCCAACAAAGGGAGACAAGCAGACACAGAAAAATGCACAGCAAATGGACACAATGAGCACAAGCACAAGGGGGAGAAAAATATAAATAAAGAAAAAATAAATCTTAAAAAAAAAAACAAAGATACATGCAGGTTGAGGGTGAAAGGATGTAAAAATATACCATGCAAGTAGTAACCAAAAGAAAGCTGGGGGACTTCTACTAATATCAGATAAAATAGACTTCAAGTAAAAGCAGATATGAGGGAAAAATACGGTAAATTTATACTGATAAAGGGGACAATTCAACAGGAATATGAAACAATTAAAAATTTATAGGCAACAAACAGCCTAGCCCCCAAATATATGAATCAAATACTGACAGATTTGAGGCAGAAATTGATGATTTCACATTTATAGAAGGAGAATTTAGTGCACCATTCTCAATAATGGATAGAACATATAATCAGAAGATCAGTAAGGAAGTAAAGGAAATGAATGGTACACTAATCCAACTAGAGCTAACAGAGTTATATCGAACACTGAACTCAACAGAAAACAGAATACACATTCTTCTCAAGTGCATATGGATCATTTTTCAGGATAGAATATAAGTTGGGTCATAAAACAAATCTTAATAAATTCAAAAGTATTGAAATCAGACAATGTATATTCTTCAACCACAACAGGATGAAGCTAGAAATCATTAAAAGACGGAGAAATGTAAAATTCACAAAAATGTAGAAATTAAACAACATACTCTTAAACAACTAACGGGATAAAGAGAAAATCAGAAGTGAAATTAGGAAATATTTAAAGATGAACAAAAATGAAAATACAGAATACCAAAACCTATGAGAGTTAGCAAAGGCAGTTCTAAGAGAGAAACTTATAGCTTTAAAAACTTACATTAAAAAAGAAGAAAGGCTTCAAATCAGAAACCTAAACTCAAAACTGGAAGAACTAGCCAAAGAGGACCAAACTAAACCAAAAGTGAGCAGAAGGAAGGGAATAACTAACGTCATAATGGAGATATATGAAATAGGAAACAAACAAACAAGCAAAAAACAATAGAATCAACAAAACGAAAAAGTTGATTCTCTGAAAAGATCAATACAATGGACTTTGGTCAGCTTGACTGACCAATAAAAGAAAGAGATGATACAAATAATGAAAATCAGAAATGAAAAGGGGGCATTACTATCAACCCCACTGAAATAAAAATGACTATAACAGAATACAAAGAAAAACTATATGGCAATAAATTAGATAACCTACATGAATTGGACAAATTCTTAAAAACACAACTACCTGTATTGAGTCAAGAAGAAATAGAAGATCTAAAGAAACCAATTACTAGGAATGAGATTGAATTTTGGTCAAAGTGAGCACTGGGATTATTCCTTGTGCTTTCCTTGAACTCTGGGCTTCTGGGTGGTCCCTGCTGTTCCTGGCCAGCTCTGCTAGACTTTCATGAACTCAGAGACAGAACTGCATTTGAGGATGTCCTTCTCCCCCATGGGTTCTCCATCCTATGAGACTGGTTGGTCTGTCATTCCTCAAGGAGTCTCTTCCTACAAACATCCCAGCAGAATATCAGGGAAGGAAGTCTGCCTGTGCATTGAGTGTGGCCTCTTCAGCACCCCCAGCCCAGCCCATGGCCTGTCCTGCTCACAAGGGTCGAGTAGTGTGATTCCCCCACAGCTGAAACTGAATTTAGCACCCAATCCAAAGCCATGACTTAAATAGCTCTGGTTGTTCATTACCTTTAAAGAAAGTGCACACTGCCTTGTTGTGCTTCTTGCAAGGCTCCCTATGTCATGGTGCACAGCCTGTGGGAAAGTTTGTGTGAAATGCTGGGCAAAGGGCAGTGGAAATTCCAGAAAGGACAGAATTCAGGTAGCCAAATGGTTAAGCAGGTCACAAGTGGGCATCAAAAATCTAGGAACTCCACATGTCAGAGGAAGTCTGGACATGAATTCTATGAAGCTCCCAGCTTGGAAAGTGTGGCCAGGAGAAGCTACATGGCTAAGACCACAGGGGAGAGCCTGATTTGCCTGAGCAGGACAGGGGACCTGAACCAAGGCAGGGGCCATAAAGGAGGGGTTCTGTGCTGAGGGCGGGGGCTAGAGGCAGAGGGCATAACACAGAGGAGGGGATTTCAGCTGATGGATGGTCTTGAATTTGGGGAGGGACCTGAGCTTGAAGCCTCAACAAGGTTCCTGCAGAAGGAGCCCAGATACTGCCCCACCTCAATAATTACAAGGTAGACAAAAAAAACATTTTCAAACACAACTCAAGAAGATGTCAAATAAAATACAATTGCTCCTCAACCTAACTAGAAAAACCAACATCAAATGCAAATTACCTAATAAATCTTAGTGACAGAATTCATTGACTGCCCTGAATGACTACTGGTTCAATAAGAAAGGACAATGTTCAGTGAAAATTTAAATTAGAACAAAAGATAATGAGGTTTGGAGCATTGCCATGGAAAACAATTTTCATGCTCAAAAAAGGGCTACACCTTCAAACTTCTCTGGGGCCAGCATCCATCTGACCAGGGACCCAGGGCCATAGGGTCAGGCAATGACCATGGGCTCCATGTACAAGCAGCAGTTTGCAGTGGCTGCACCAAGGCATTGGAGGAGGCATCAAATATTACAGACAGGGAGACAAAGGAACCACAGTTGTTGCACAGTGCTGGCATCTGTAAGTAGTTCAATGTGTGTATCGGATTCAGCTTCATGTCCATGACTTGCCTACAGCAGAGTCATGCTAAACAGCACAGTGGACATCTTTGTCCATCACAGTAAGCTACACATGGAGGGTTTCTGGAGTCTGAAGGAGGGTAAAGCAGTGGAGTTCACCTTTAAGAAGTTTGCCAAGGGCCTGGAATCTGTCACCACACCTGGTGGGGTGTTCTGTAATGGGAGTGAGAGGCAGCCAAAGGGGAAGAACATACAGAAGCACAGATCAAAAGGAGATATGTGCTACAACTGTGGACGTGTAGATCATCATGCCACTTCAGCACAAGAAGTGCCACTTCTGACAGAACATCAGCCATATGGTGGGTTTGTGTCCAATGAAAGTTTAACAGAGCCACAGTTATGAGGGAAAGCCCTGCTATGTTCTGGAGGAGGAAAAGATCCACAATGTTACCTTGCACTGAGATACCCAGAAATGAGCCACAGTATGTGGGGACAATCCTTTTGCCATCAGGAATTACAAAGAGCAGGCATCAATTGGCACAGTGAGGAAACTATGAGAAGGTGGGTTGGGGACAGCTGTGGATTACAGGCCAGGTTCCACAGCATCACCTCCTCTTCCATCTTGGTTGGGATGAAGGGGTGAGGCAAAGGAAATCCAACCGAGCTCTATCCAAATTGAAGTGATGACTTTTTTGGTTTCTTTGTTGTTGTTGCTTGATCACCACAAAGAACAACTATTTGAACAACTTTATTTTTGCCAATTTGAGCTGGCTTTTCTGCCATTGTGTCTGTCCTCTTGAATCCCTCCATCAGGAATGTGTTTCATGGAAGACTATGTTTTTTGTTTTGTTTTGTTTATTTATTCATTTTTATATTTTAAAAGAAGGTTAGATTGCATAAATGTTACACAAAATTTACAGGTATTCCCATGTCCGCACCTCCCACACCTCCCATAACCTCGCACATAAACATTTTCATTAGTGTGGCATACCACCTGCAATGGATATACACATCCTGCGGTTTGCCAGTAAGCACGGATCATAGTTCACCTTGCAGACTACACTCTATCCCACACAGTTCTGCATGTTATAAGCAGTTGTAAAATGGCCTATATCTGTCATTGCAATGTCACTCAGAATAATTCCCAAGTTCTGAAAAAAACCCCTGTATTACACTGCTTTTATGTCTTCCTGCCCCAAAAGTGTCCAGTGGCCACTGGCTCCATCTCAATGTTGTAATTTCTTCCATTGCTTGAATCACAATATATCTACAACAGAATACCAGTAATTCCACTCTAGTCCATAGCTCTTCCCACAATCCTGAGGAGTCTGGCATGGTGATGTCCACTCCACCTCTAGGTGAGAGTAGGTGTATATCTCATGGATGAGATGGGTGGGATTATCCTTAACCTTCTGTTATGGGGTGCCTAAGGGTTGCCACCTGTGAGCCTCCTTGTTTCTCAAATGTGGACTCTCTCTAAGCCAAACTCAGCATATGAATGCATTACCTTGCCCCCAGTGTGGGACATGACTCCCAGGGATGAGCCTCCCTGGCAATGAGGGATCATTACCAAGTCCAACTGGCAATACAACTGGAAAAAGACCTTGAATAAAAGGGGGGAAATGTAAAGACAAATGAGTTCATATGGCAAAGAGACTTGAAAGAGAGTTGGGATGTCAACCCAGAGCTAACACTTATGCACACCTCAGTAGGATCTCATAGAACACCAAAGTGGTATCACCCCACAGGTAGTGACTCCTGTGGGCTCTGGAGACACCTAGGTCCTATATAAGGGGGGATAGCTCCAGAGACTGATGCCTTATCATTGGGCTCTACTTTGCAATCTGTTCTCCTCAGCGCGAGAGAGGTAGACTCAAATAAGTCCTCCCTGCGCATGGTCCATCAGTCCCCTCTATTATAACCTATATGTGGTGCTGGAGTTTGTAGGGGTATTTTCAGTGACTGGAGCCTTTGGCCTGCCCATGTGCCAGCTGTGCCTGAGATCTCGATGGAGCTGCATCTCCTACTCTACAGCTCAATGGACTTTCCCAAGACACCTGGCAAGGGGATGATGTTGGACAATGGCCATTCCAAGGAATGAAGGGTCTGCAGCTGTAGACAAGATAATCCCATCCATTTCATCCATGGGATATAAGACTAGGTTTTTAATTGGGTCACCCCATGTCTTGATCCCCTATTGAAATAGTGGAAATTATTCTAACTGGGAAAATGATGCAGCAAAGTTAGGAGAGGCTGGGCCAATTTATCGGTCAAGAGAGGAAGCCAAGTTTAGATGAGAGCTATCTATATATGTAATAAGGGATTCCTGTACCCAACCTCTTCATCCTAGGGCACAGGACGTGCTGGGCACAGCAGCTCCATCCTTCCTTGGATTAGGTTAGGAATGCCTTTAACAGTGGAAGTGTGTGTGTGTGTGTCCAAGGATGGATGTATGAAGCAAAGACTAAAATACTTAATGTTACAAAAATCTGGACTTTTCCTGCTTTGGTTCTAGAGACAGGATGAGTGAAGGCTACTTTGTGGTGCCCAGAGCCAAACTTCTAGCCTACTGCAGCAGTGATTAGTGTCATGTTAGTTAAAAGAGAAGGGGGGTTTCTTTTACATGCTGTAGAATCAATATAAATCTCTCTGTACTGAAATGGTGCAAATGCAAAGTAATTCATGGGTGATGTTGTTTGATCCTGGGTTCTTTTCTTCCCCAAGTGCTGCCCCCTTCTAGTTATCATATTTGTCTTGGCTTTGTAGAACTTCATGAGTTGATTCGGTGATTTCTAGGTGACCTAGTCTGTGTAAAAATAGCATGTTGGTTTTACAGGGGAAGGGGGCCTGCAACAAGGACATGAACAAAGTGAAGACCCCGTGCACAGTGACATGGAGAATGACTCACAGGCAAGCCAGAGGGATGCCTGAAGAGGACTAGTGGGGAGCATGTGAATCTAAGTGTGTTTGCTCAGGGGCTGGTTGTGAGCAACTGAGGCAGCTGCAGTGGTGTTCCTTCATGGTCAGGCAGAACCTGGAGGGGAATGGTGGAGTGTGCCAAGGATACCATGTGATATCACACAGGCATGGACAAAGACTCAGGACTGGAAAGCCAAAAAGACCAGAATGGCAGGGGAAGAGATTGGCCACAAACTCACAATTGGCCCCCACATTTGGTGAGATAACTGATAATAGCTGGGAACCTTCCCCTCAGCATAAGCAACAGGAGGAATAATAAGTAGTTTAAAAGGTAACCACTAAAGCCAGAGATCACCCTCTCTGCGTAGAGGATCCTGCATCAAATCTTGGTGTGTATTTTAGTCCTTCTCTCCCATTTCACAGCCATCTCACTTCTTTCTCCCTATTCCCAAGAAATTCTCTTTACTCATCTAAAATAAAAATAAACAAAAAAATAAAAGAAACAAATTTTACTGCTGGAAGAACTTACAATTTAGGCCCGAATTTCTTTGTGAGGATTTAAAAAATGATGCTATTTTCAGAAATTCATTTGAAACATTTGAAAATTAGCTTATGTTGAAGCTCTTAACCACAGATCATAGCAGAAGTTTTTTCCCTTTCTCCTTTACTTTATTTTTTATCCCTCTCCCTTGCTGCTTGTGCTTGCTGTGTCCATTCATTGTGATTTTTCTCCATCTGCTTATCTCCCCCTTTCTGTGAGGCCCTGCTGCTTCAGCCTACTGCATCACACGGGCTGGCCTGCCCTCCCAAGGAGGCCCTGGGAAACGAACCAGGGGCCTCACACATGGTAAATGGGGGCTCTATGGATTAAGCCACACCCACTTCATTCCTTTACATTTTTGACTAGAGTTATGTTATTTAATGAGCAAAATATAATTTAGAGACTTGCCTTGCTTTGTTTTTAAGTTTCTTTTTTCTGAAAATCAAACTTTGATCTGTAACTGACTGTATGTTCTAAAGCAAAACAAAGTAAATGATAAGGAAAGCTGGATGCTTTTATGACATATAACATTTTAAAAGTATTTAAACCATGACAAACAGCATTATACTATTGTCTAATATTATGCAGAAAACATTGTCAAAGCTCTAGGAATTTTATACACTATTTAAATATTTATATGGACATTTTAGCCATAGAAATTTAATGAACATATGTTTACAAAATCACTTTTAATTTTTAACACATTCTAAGCATTTCCTATGCAACATATATCAAATGAGCTTAACTATTTTTAGCACTTCACTTTTAATAAGGTGAAACTTTTGCAATGCTTCGAAATAAAATGTTTGAGTTTTAAATGGTTTGACTTAGAGAAAGAAATGTTAAAAGTTGTTAGGTTTGAACATTATGTACCTTTAAAAGTGAGAAGACTTGTTTTTATTTATAAAGTTAAAATAAAGTACAAGAAGTTATTTTAATAAAATATAAGCATTTTACATTTTACTCTAATTATTCATGAGAAAAACTCTATATAACCTTTGACTAAAAAGACACCAATGATTTAAGAAACTTGTCAATTTAATAGAGAGACAACTAAATTTCAGTTTTGCACTAGTAAAAATTTTGATACTAAGACTTTTAAAACTTTATAGATATACCCATTCAATCTTACCCAAATTAGACCACAAAAATTCCTTTTCCACAAAACTTCTCCTCTTACTAGATTCATTCAATTATTGTCCCACATTTTCCTCTTTCTTAATAGTCATTTTAACTTAGAACAAAATTCCTTTCCCTTTTTTTAATTAAAAAAAGTAGACATATACCTTACATACTTAAGTTACCAAAATGATTTTGGAAACTCTCTCCAAACATCTTACAACATGCAATTGCCATCAAAATCAAACTCCATTCAGTTAATGCAAACATAACTTTTCTTTCTTCATTTCAAATACTTCATTTAAATGATGTAACATTAGCTTATTTCATCAGTAAATCTGTATAAACTTAGAAAATATTTAAGCAAAACAAAATTGTCAGAAATATTCCTTTTTTTACTTTACTATTTTATCAGTACTTCAGTGAAATATATTATGAAAAATTTACAAAGACACAGTTCTGAAACAGCTTTCTTTAACTGATTCTAATTGAGCCTTATTTTCTAGGAGCCATTTGTTAAAATACTCCCATTCAGCAAACATAGGTTTAAATTGAGGGTTAAGATTTTCCTTGAAATAATTATGTTTAGCTGGCTCAAAAGAGCCCCTTTGTGTTAATGCAAATTAAAGTTTATTAGAAATTAGCTTAACCCATTTACTAAGATAGTTGCAACTGAAGGATGTAGGATGACCAAACACCTGAAAGTAACTTGTTTCTCCCTCTGTTGCTAGGATACAAAGGAAAGAATTGTATTTAAAAAAGAAGGTAATGAGAGGCAAACCTCTCTTTCTGCCAAATTCCACTTTTGGTGGTCGAGAATATACTGTCGAAGAAATGAAGTATGAAAACCAGCTTTAACTGGTTGGCTGGACCTGTACAGAAGAAGCTCCTTGCTCTCCGCTTTTCAACTTGCTTAATTAACATAGTAAAACTCCCACCCAGGGCTAGAGTTATCCGTCCTTATTTTCATCATTCAATGTATTTGCAACCATGATTTCCTGAACATACTAATCATGCAATTATATAACTAGCTATGTGTGTTCATCCATGGCAATAAAAGCTAAGGTATAATCAAAGCAAATGCAAAGTAGTAACTTAGGTATTTAAGCAAGAGCAAATCCGCAGCACAGGGAGTCAGGTCTGAGTCATCGTTTCCCATGAATGGCTTCATGCTTTATATCTCCTCTGGGAATTTTTCTGTTGCTCAAGATTAGACTCATAAGATTCTTTCAAGTTGGTGTATACAGCTGTTGCTCTTTCTCCATTCTTCTATGAACATTCTGGTTTTCTGAGTTTATAGTATTACAACAGTACTGCAAACAATGCTTCTAATATTCACAAATCCTCAGGCACATGTGTGATATATGTACCAGGTGTGCACCTTGGGTGGCCCTGCTGGGTTTCAGGGTGTGCCCACACATGCCTTGAACAGGTAAGGTCGAAATGAAATCCAGTGATAGTGAAGGAACACACAAGTGTTACAATCCAGCATCTTCAGTTGTTCCTCAGCTTCTTCCCATCCAACCCCTCCATTCTCTTCTGAGATTGAAGAGGCCTACATCATTTTCAACACTGTTAAAAATGTGATGAAAATTTAATATTTAATTAGGTTGAGAAATAGCTGGCATCTGCACCCTCTGATGTTTTCTGCATACATTGTACTATCTCACAACCTCACTTCTATTCTTGTAGATCCTGGGTCCAATGATTTTCTGGGATTCCCGTACTATCTTTAAGGTCACTAGCCTACTGGTGCTCATTCTGGTGATGTTATTGCTGTAGACAATGCTGTAATGTGAAATTTGACACTTCCTTCCTGACACCAACAGGTCTCATCTTGGCATTCTTGTTTCTTTACCTGATACAAGATTGGAGAAGGTGAATGTACAACCGGAAGCAGGAGAATGGAGTCTTTGCCTGATACCCATGAGGGGTACAATAAGGGAAGCCTCCTCAGATGGTCAATGCTGGAACCCAAGGGAAGCAGCAAGGTCAAAAGGAGCAGGACAGGAAGACTCCTCTCTGTTAACTGACACCTCTGCTGCACCATACCCCAGGTCCAATACATTTATCAGCCCATGCCCACCTAGCCAACAACTGCCTGGATCAGGTACATCATAGGAACATCTGTGACTTTATACTAGTTCCCAAAGCATGTGACACCCTGCCTGATTTCTGTCTCGCAGGCATTTCTGGGCAAGAGCACTTGTCCCTCTATCTTACCAGTACTCATTCCTGCCTAGTCTGGAGTCACCCACAGTTTACAGGTGAATTCACTGAACAGCAGCATCATACTGCCATTATTGAACAGGGCAGCTCTCCAAACCTTTGTCCGTAGCTGTTTGAGTTTGCCAAGCACTGCCAATGCAAAATACTAGAAATAGGTTGGCTTTTATTGGAATTTATTAGGATTAAAGCTAACCATTCTGAGGCTCTGAAAATGTCCAAATAAAGGTATCCTCAAAAATGCTGTCTTAACAAGGGTCAGCTACTGCTGGATTCCTGCCAAGGCAAAATGTTGGGCTTGTCTGGCTCTCTGCCTTCTCCTCCAAACACATTTTCTCCCTGGGCTCAGCAGTGGGCAATCAGACACAATTCCTCACACCTCTACCTTCTCCTCTGGCCTCAATGTCTTCAGCTTCAATCTCCTCCATGACTCCAGCCTATGGCCTCTTCCTCAGACTCTCAGGGATTCTGTGTCTCTCCACAGCTGTAGGAGATCCTGGAGCCCCCTCTCACATGGTAGGGTAAACATGGCAGCCCTCTTTCTCTGTGTTTTCCATATATGTAGGACTTCAGCATAATGATTGCGACCCATCCCGGTGCCTGAAAACTAATCAGAGACTCTTAACTAAACTAAAGCAATCTAACAAAAAGTGACCTAAACAAAAATACCTTATCTGAATCTAACCAAAATGGCCAACAGACAAAAGCCTTACAAACACAGCAGTGGTTTAGTAAGAACATACTTTTCCAGGGTCCACACAAGAATCAACGAGGGCATTAAACCATGGCAGAGGGATCAGCAGACGTGTCTTAAGTCTGGGAGGAATGGGAACTCATGAAGCAGTGGCTGTACTTTGGGTGTGTCCATCATTGAGCAAAATTGGATGCTGACCACCATTGTACTGGTCCCTAAAATGGTCCCAAGAAGAAATCAATATACTGTGCTTTCTCCACCAAATCTTAGCTCAGGTGTAAAACTCAGAGAGGTGTGCCACTATTCCCATCCCCAGAGTCAGAGCACACAGAATTTGCCTGGCCATTGAGGGTGGCAGCTAGCATGCTGTTAAACTGTAAGCCCCTAATTTCTTCTACAAAGAATTGAATATATTTACAACAGAACGGAGAAATTCAAACCAAAGGGTGCCCGCAAAGGCAGTGGAGATCTTAGAGGAATTAATTCATCTTAAACCTTCCAGAAGGAGTGAAACACTTTTACAGATGAGGAAAAAGTAATAAAGTTTGCTAACAGGAACTCACTTTAAAAGAAATGTAAAAGAATATTCTTCAGGCAGAAAAAAATTAATCACAGAAGGTTCAAGATTCAGGATACATTGAAGAACAATATCTGTTAATTAAATTCATATATTTAATGACTGTTGAATGGATAAAGTAATAATGATATCCATGGCTTAGGACATCAATAATGTGTTGAAATACACCAGAAATAATATTTATCTTAAAATGGGTAAATGGATATGTAGCAGTTTGATATGGTCATGAATTCCAAAGGGATATATTATTATCTGTGTAAAGTGGTCTGTTAATCTGGGCATGATAAACTTATGATCAGGGTGTTGAGCCGCGCCCCTTGGTGTGTGATCTCTCAAACATAAAAAGACATGGCAAAGGATAGAGCTGTAGTAGTTTTTGATGTTGGAGTTCTGATGTGCAAGCACAGAAGGCCCCAGGGAAAAGAGACAAGCCACTCACATGACAGTTCACAGCTGGCTTTGTGGAGAGAAGCAAAGATAAGAGAACCTCATAGTCTACAGCTGACATTGTGGAGGAAACAGTGTTGCTGAGCCCAGAGAGAAATGCAGCCCTGGGAAGTGAGGAACCCAAGAAGCCTGAACCCTGGCAAATGTCATCAGCTCTCTTGCTCCAAGACTGGGTAACACACTTTGGTGAAGGAAGAAACTTATGCTTTATGGCCTGGTAACAGTAAGCTTGTACCCCAAGTAAATACCCTTCATAAAGACCAATAGATTTCTGGTATTTTTTATATCAGCACCCCTTGGCCTGACTAATAGAGGATATAAAATGTTTCCAAATATATTATTTGGCAAGTCAATAACAAATAATAAGTGCAGATTTGGAAAGGCAAACAAAAGTATTATAATTTTCCCAGTAAACTTTAAAGAATATTAAGTAGTGCATCTCATCCAAATAAATAGAAGGAGAAAAAAATTGAGCAAAAATAATCCAAATCAAAGTATTTAGGGTTTCCTGGCTTCCCATTTTGGCATTTGTTCTGGGGCCACCTTACTTGTGCAACTTTGGAAGCTGCACCTTTCTCATCCTTCAGAAGCCTGAAAGTTCCAGGGTTGATTTATGAGTGTGTGGTTTGTCCCCAACATAAATCAAGTGCTGTATCCTTACCCATTTCCTTTTATGAAGTCACCAAACTGAATGTGATGCTCATTTAAAGCAAGAAGAGCCATGAATGATAGAACGAAAAAAAAGGAGATATACTTGTGCTTGCCAAATTGGATGATTAGATGATTGATATTGGATCTTCAATCTTTTCTAATGAATGTATTCAATGCTATAAATTTCCCTCTAAGCACTGCTTCTGCTGTACCTCACAAACTAGAAAGAAACATAGGACATTAAGAAGAAGAAAGAACAAAATAACAAAAGGCTTGTGAGTGAAACTATATCCCCTTCCACAGCAGTACAGACTGAACATGAAGGCAGAAAATGGAAGAAAGTTGGGAAAGTATTTTCTCTGACTGCAAGCATTGTTTCCTCAATATAACACTTCTATGAATGTAAATTCATTTTGAAGGAATTTACATCATGCTTACCTAAGCATGAGGAATCTGTGTAAGGAAAAAGAAGGAAGGCAATGAGTTTTGGCAGTTCGCCGCACATGGCAGTCCTCCCCTATAAGTGTAACGAATGTGAAGTTTTCTTGGAAATTCAACCGCATGATTTTACCTGAGAATTAATCCTTCAGAGTAACCATTTGGGATTTCATGAATTTGGGAAAGCTAGAGTCACATCAAAGCATCATGCAGGAGTAAAACCTGACTATGTAAGGATTATCGGATATTCCTCAGCTAGGCATTTAATGTCACTGAGTATGAAATATTCATACATTAGTTAGCATTGTAATGAACATAGAATGCTTCCATCTGAAACAAAACCTCATGGAATATGAGAAAATTCAAACTCTAGAGAAACCATATGAGTGTCCTCTATGTAGTCTGCACTTTACTGTCATTTTTTACTCCTCATTTTAAAAGCCATACAAGGGAACAAGCATAGAAATGTAATTCATGTGGGAAAGTTTCCAACCTGACAGAAAACCTCTTTATTCAATCGAAAATTCTTACTGAATAGAAATCATATATATGTGGGAGAGCTTTAATTCAAATGTCAAATCTCAGATACAAGAGATTTACTACTGTAAAGAAACCCTACTTAGGTAAGGCATGTGAAAAAGTCTTTAGGTACAAATCATATCTCACAGAACTTGAAAAAAACACATAGTGGACAGAAACAAAATGAATGTAAAGAATGCAGAGAAGCCTTCAGCCAAAATCAGTAGTTCATTAAACATCAGAGCATTGATTCTGGAGAAAAACCCTATATAGGCAATGAATGTGGAAAAGCCTTCCACCAGAATGGGACATCATTAACCATCTGAGAATACATGCTGGAGAGAAAGCCTATGAATATGATGGATGTGGGAAAACTTTCACTCAGAATTCAAGCCTCATTGCACCCCAGAGAAGACCAAGTGGAGAGAAAACCCTATATATGTAAGGAATATAGGAAAACCTTCAGGAGCAAATCAAATCTCACTGACCATGGGAAAATTCATAGTGAAGGGAAACCATATATATGTAAGAAATGTGGAATAGCCTTCTGTCAGAGCTAGTGTCTCATTAAATATTACAAAATTCATACTGGATAGAAACCCTGTGAATGTAATGAATGTGAATCTCCAAAGAATCTTCACCTCCAGTCTCTGCTCCTTGTTGCCTATCTTTTAAGGAACCAGGTATGCCTGTGCAGCTCAGGATGTCTTTCTCCTCTTGGGAAAGTGCACTTGCCGTTTCTTCTTATATCTGTTACTCCCACATCTTCTTCCACACTCATTTGTGTTCAATTTATTATCACTAATTTATGCATCAGAACTCGAGATTTCACTTAGTTTACGTAAAATGGGCTTTCCACTTATTTCAAATTATCCGGGATGTTTTCATTGGTTCTTCAATCCATTACATTCTGGATAAGCATTTTAAAAACTACCATTTTGAAAATAATGCAGCTCATTATTGTAGCATTTTCTTATAAGGCACCCCATTGATTTATATTTTTTTCAGATTCTTCACCTGATTATCATGTGGATTCATGTTTATCAGCCACTGAACTACAGTGACCTGCTTTCTCCTTCACTCCAATTTTCCTTATTATTTTAAATCAGAAATGATCCTTTCATAATTAGATGATATACATCTAATCTCATGTATTTTAGAAGTTAGAAAACTTAATTATATTCTTAAGTTGTACTCCAATATTTTTCTCCTATGTATTAGGGTGTGGGAGAGATGAAACTAGAGAATGCATATATTTACAAACAGAAATGTTTACCCAAAGGAATCTACCAATAGAGATAATTCTGAAGAAGGAGGAATGTGGGTTGAGGCTAGAGAAGGAATTTTGGTGTTTGCCATAACAGACATAAATTATTTTTATACTCTTTGCAAGGATAATTTGGTTATAATTCAAAAGAAATTATGAAAATAGTACACAATGAAATCATACAAAATTGTTGATTTGCAGATACTGATTTGTATCTGCAACATTACTGTGGAGGGCACTTCCCATCACTCTTGGCAAATTCAGTGGCACAAAAAGGAAAAGTGCTTACTTCCCTCGGGCCCCTCCCCAGCTGCCTAAATGGGTGGAGGCTTCCCTTAGCCAGAGTGGTCATGGAGTACATGGAGCATGGACGTGTCAATCTGAAGGCCACACTGCACTCTACATGTGTCTGGTTAGAGGCCTGTTAGCACCACAGAACAGACTTCCTGCTGCTTACTTTCCTGTGAAGACACATTAGAGTGATTCACATCACTAACTGAGGCTGTGAGTGCTAAGCAGGCCTTGCTACCTGTGCTCCATTGTGGATTCAGAACCTATGATGATGGTTTTCGTTGGGGCTCTAAGAGTTTGCTTCCCAAAGAGTACATTCCCTCTCTGGCATGGGGGAAATGCAGGGAACACCTGTTACATTCCAGCTTCTTCAGTTGTTCATCAGCTTCTTCCTATCCAACACCTCTTTTCTCTTCTGGGATTGAAGAGGCCTGCATCATTTTCAACAGTGTTAAAAATGTGTTGAAAATTTAATAATTAATTAGTCTGAGAAATATTTGGTATCTGTACCCTCTGAGATTTTCTGCAAACATTAAAGAAGCTCACAACCTCACTTCTATACTTGTCGGCCCTGGGTCCCATGACTTTCTGGGTTTCCATACTATTTCTTAACATCACTGCCTAAGGCTGCTCATTTTGGTGATGTTATTGCCCTAGCCAATGATGTAATGTGAATTTTGACACATTCTTCCTGACACCAACAGGTTTCATCTTGGCATTTCTCTTTCATTAGCTGCCCCAAGATTGGAGAAGGTGTATGTTGAACTGGAAGCAGGAGACCTGAGTCTGTTCCTGAGAACCAGGAAGGGTACAGTAAGAGAAGCGTCCTCAGAGGTTCAACACTGGAGGCCAAGGGAAGGAGGGAAGGGCAAAAGGAGCTGGAACAGGACAGCTCCTCTCTGTGCCCTGACTCCTTTGCTGCACCAGACCCCAAGTCCCATGCATTTATCTGCCCCTGCCCACCTGGCCAAACCCTACTTGAGGCAGGGACATCATACCGGGGCAATTCTGACTTGATACTTGTCCCCAAACCATGTGAACCTCCTTCCTGACCCCCTGTTTTGCAGTCCTTGCTGGCCAAGGGCACTACCCCATCCATCTTGCCAGTACTCATTTCCACCTAGTCTGGAGACACAAATAGTTTACAGGTGAATTGACTTGGCAGAAGAATCACACTGCCATTTCAGAACAGGGCAGCACTACAACCCTGTGTCACTAGCTGTTTCAGTTTGCCAAGGACTGCCAATGCAAAATACCAGAAGTAGGTGGCTTTTATTGGAATTTATTATCATTAAAGCATACAGTTCTGAAGCTGTGAAAATGTCCAGATAAAGGCATGGTCAAAAATGCTCTCTGAACAAGGGTTAGCTGCTGCTAGACTCCTTCCAAGCAAAATGTTGGGCTTGCCTGTGTCTCTCTGCCTTCTCCTCCAAACTCATTTTCTCCCTGAGCTCAGCAGTGGGCCAACAGAAACAATTGCTCTCATCTCTCCCTTCCCCTCTGGCCTGGATGTCTACAGCTTCAAGATGCCCAAAGACTCCAGCCTCTGGCCTCTCCCTCAGCCTCTCAGGGTTTCTGTGTCTCCCACAGCTGTAGGAGATCATGGAGCCCTCTCCCAAATGGCAGGGAAAACATGACAGCACTCTTTCTCTGTGTGTTCCATGTATGTAGGACTTCAGCACAATGATTGGGCTCCATCCTGGTGCCTGAATCCTAATCAGAGGCCCTTAACTAAACTAAAGTATTCTAACCAAAAGTTAACTCATCAAAAATTCCCTTATATGAATCTAACCAAAATGTCCTACATACAAAAGGCTGACACACACAGCAATAGTTTACTAAGAAGATACTTTCCTGTGGTCCACACAAGACTCAGACGAGGGCAATAACCCTGGGCACAGGGACCAAAAGGGACCTCCTAAGTCTGGGAGAAATGGGAACTCATGAAATAGAGGCTGTAATTTGGGTGTTGCCATCATTGAACAAAATGAATTGCTGACCACAGTTGCATTGGTCCCTAGAATGGTCCCAAGAAGACCTCAATATACTATGCTTTCTCCACCAAGTCTTAGCTCCAAAATCAGGTGTGTAACTCAGAGAGGTGTGCCATTATTCCCATCCCCAGAGGCAGAGCCCACAGATATTGCCTGGGTGTGGGGATGGCAGGTTGTATGCTGTAAAACCGAAAGCCCCTAATTTCTTCTCTAAAGAACAGATTACATTTACAACAGAATGGAGAAATTCAACCCTAAGTGTGCTCTCAAAAGAGCAGTGGAGATCTTAGAGGGCCTGAGATTTAATTCATATCAATCCTTCAGGAAGAAGTGAAAGAAATACTTTTAGAGATGAGTAAAAAATAATAAAGTTGCTAGCAGCAACTCACATTAAATGAAATATAAAAGAATATTCTTCAGGCAGAACGAAAATAATCTCAGAAAGTTCAAGACACAGGATGGATTGAAGAACAATATCTGTTAATTAAACTCAGATATCTAAATGATTATTGAATGGATAAATTAATAATGATATCCATGGCCTAGCACATCAATAAAGTGTTAAAATACACCATAAAATAATATATAGCATAAGATAGGAAAATGGATATGTGGTATTTTGATATCATTAGGAATTCCAAAAAAGATATGGGATTATGCCTATAAACGGTTCTGTTAATCTGGGCATGATTAAGTTATGATAAGGGCATTGACTGGGACACAGTTGGTAGGCCATGGAGCTCCACCCATTGGTGGGTGGTGGCTCAAACATATAACGACAAAGGACAAAAGGACAAAGATGACAAAGGACAGAGATGGAGCAGTTTTGATGATGGAGTTCTGATGAGCAAGGACAGAAGGCGGTGGGGAAAAGAGACAAGGAATTCACCTGACAGTTCACAGCTGGTCTTGTGGAGAGAAGAAAAGCTTAGAGCAACTTATAGTATACAGCTGACTTTGTGAAGGAAACAGAGGAGGTAAGCCCAGAGAAAGACAAAGCCTTGGGAAAAGAGGAACCCAAGAAGCCCAAAACCTGGCAAATGTCAGCAGCTCTCTTGCTCAAAGATGGGGTAACAGACTTTGGTGAAAGAAGAAACTTATGCTTTCTGGCCTGGTAACTGTTAGCTTCTACCCCAAATAAATACCCTTTATGAAGACCAACAGATTTCTGGTATATTGCATCAGAACACCTTTGGTTGAATAATACAGGATATAAAATATTTTAAAATGCATCATTTGGCTAGTCAGTAACAAATAATAAGTGCAGATTTGGAAAGGCAAGCAAAAGTGTTATAATGTCCTCAATAAACTTTAAAGAATATTAAATAGTGCATCTCATCCAAATAAATAGAAGAAAAAAAATTGAACAAAAATAGTCAGTCCAAAAGAAAGTTTTCAGGATTTCCTGGGCTTCCATTTTGAACTTGGTTCTGGGGTGTCCTTACTCCTGCATCTTTGGAAGCTGCACCTTTCTTACACTTCAGTAGACTGAAAGTTCCAGTGTTGATTTGTAGGGTGTTTTGTCCCCATCAGAAATCAAGTGCTGTATTACTTCCCCAATTCCTAGTTATGAAGTCACCAAACTGGATGTGATGCTCATTTGAAGCAAGAAGAGCCATGAATGATAGAGCAATAAAAAGGAGATATTGTAGTGCTTCCCAAATTGGACACAGATGATTTATATTGGATCTTTCCTATTTTCTAGTGAATGCATTCAATGCTATAATTTCCCTCTAAGCTCTGCTTTTGCTGCACCCCACAAAATATAAAGAAGCATAGGACATTAAGAAGCAGAAAGAAACCAATACCAAAAGGCTTGTGAATGAAACTATATCCACTTCCACAAAAGTACAAACGTAAGATGCAGGCAGAGAATGTGAGAAAGTTGAAAAAAAATTTTTCTCTGACTGCAAGCATTGTTTCCACAAAATAACACTTCTATGAATGTAACTTCAATTTGAAGGAATTTGCATCATGTGTACCTAAGCATGAGGGAATCTATGTAGGGAAAAAAGAATGAAGACAATGAAATTTGCCAGTTTGCCACACATGGTAGTCCTCCCCTTTGAGTGTAATGAGTGTGAAGTTTTCTTGGAAATTCAAACTCATGAGATAACTGAGAATTAATCCTTCAGGGAAACTATTTGGGATTTCATGAGTTTGGGAAAACTAGAGTCACATTAAAGAAACATGCAGAAGTAAAACTTTGTATATGTAAGGAATATTGGAAATCCTTCAGCCAGGCATTAAATCTCTTTGAGCATGAAATATTCCTACATTTGTTAGTATTATAATGAACATGGGAATGCTTCCATCTGAAACAAAACCTCATGGAACATGAGAAAACTCAAACTAGAGAGAAACCAAATGAGTGTCCTGAATGTAGTCTGCTCTTTACATTCATTTTTTACTCCCCATTTTAAAACCATACAGGGGAATGCGCAAGGAACTGTAATACATGTGGGAAGGTTTTCAACCTGACAGAAATCCTCTTTATTCATCAGAAAATTCTTACTGAAGAGAAATCATATATATGTCGGAGTGCTTTATTCAAATGTCAAATCACAGATAAAAGAGATTTCCTACTGCAAAGCAACCCTATGCATGTAAGGCATGTGAAAAAGCCTTAGGTACAAAGCATATCTCACAGAACATTAAAAAAAACTCATTGTGGACAGAAACAAAATAAATTAAAAGAATGCAGGAAAGCCTTCAGGCAAAAGCAATAATTCCATAAACACCAGAGCATTCATTCTGGAGAAAAACCCTATTTATGGAATGAATGTGGAAAAGCCCTCAGCCAGAATGAAAACCTCATCAACCATCTGAGAATACATACTGGAGAGAAACTCTATGATTGTGATGCAAGTGGGAAAGCTTTCATTCAGAAATCAATACACATTACAAACTGGAGAATACAAACTTGTAAAAAACCATATATAAATAAGGAATGTAGGAAAACCATCAGTAGAAAATCAAATCTCACTGACTATGAGAAAATCCATAGTGGAGGGAAAACCTATATATGTAAGGAATCTGGCATAGCCTTCTGCCAGATGCAGTATCTCATTTAACATTACAACTTTCATTCTAGAGAGAAACCCTGAGATGGTAATGCATGTGACTCTCCAAAGAATCTCCACCTCCCGTCTGTGCAACTTGTTGCCAATCTTTTAAGGAAGTGGCTGTGACTGTGCAATTCAGGATGTCTTTCTCCTTTTGGAAAAGGGCACTTGTAGTTTCTTCTGAGATCTGCTCCTCCCACCTCTTCTTCCACACTCATCTGTGTTCAAGCTGTTACCACTAATTTATGCATCAGAACACGAGATTTCTCTTAGTTTATGTAAAGATGGTCTTTCCACTTATTTCAAGTAATTCTGGTTCTTTTCACTGGTTCTTCAATCCAGTACATTCTGGGTAAGCATTTTAAAAATTACCATTTTAAAAATAATGCTGCCCATTATTGTAACATTCTCTTATAAGGCACCCCAAACATTTATATTTTTTCAGACTCTTCACCTAATTCTGATGTGGATTCAAGTTTAACAGCCACTGAACTATAGTGGCCTGCTTTCTATTTCACTCCAATTTACTTTATTATTTTAAATCAGAAATAATCTTTTCATAATTAGATGATATAATTCTATTCTCGAGTATTTTAGCATGTTAGTAAATTTATTTATATTCTTCAGTTGTACTCCCATATTTTTCTCATATGTGATAGGCTATGGGATGGCTGAAACAAGAGAATGCAGGTATTTACAAGCAGGAATGTGTACCCAAAAGAATCTGCCAATGCAGATAATTCTGAAGAAGTTGGAATGGGGGTTGAGTGTAGAGAAGGAATTTTGCTGTTTGCCATAACAGACATAAATTATTTTTATACTGTTTGCATGGGTAATTTGTTTATACCTAAAAAGAAATTAGGAAAATAGTACATAATGAAATCATAAAAAGTGGTTGATTTGAAGATATTGATTTGTATCTGCAACATTAGTGGGAGTCGGGTGGCACTTCCCTCCACCCTTTGCAAATACAGTCACACATAAAGCAAAAGTGCTCACTCCACTCAGTCCCCTACCCAGCTGCCTGGAATGGGGAGGCCTCCTTCAGCAATGGTGAGCATGGACCACGAGGAGCATGGATGTGTTTGTGTGGAGGCCACACTGCTCTCTACATGAGTACAGTTGATGGCTGTTATCACCACAGGAGAAGATGGACTTCCTGCTGTTTCCTCCCCAGTGAAGACTCGCTAGAGTGACTCACATCACTAACTGAGGCTGTGAGTGCTGAACAGGGATTTCTCCCTGTCCTCCATTGCAGATCCAGATCCTATGCTGATGGTTTTCATTGGGGTTCTGAGCGCTTGGTTCTCACACAGGACATTCCCTCTCTGGCCTTCGGGAACTGTAGTGAACACGTGTTATATTCCAGCTTCTTCAGTTGTTCATCAGTTTCTTCCCATCCAACCCCTCCTGTCACTTCTGGGATTGAAAAGGTCTGCATCTATTGTAATTCAACATGGAGGTAAATGATGCCGTGAATGATCTAGAGAAAGATTGGGATCAGGGGACCTCACACCATGTGGAATGCAGGCAAGTTTATTTAGGTTGAAGGTACTTTATATACTAGAAAGCTGGTAACAAAATTCGGAGCCCTTCACTATTTCCTCAGTTTGGTGCATGAGAGTGCTGCCTGTTTCTGGCTTCCCTGACAATCTTTCTTGGGAATTCAGACAATAGCATCTTAGTAGTGAGTTCACTCTGCTCTGCAGTATGCAGTTTACTTGGAGACATTTACTAATGTTTCTCTGCCAGCAAGCATGCTTTTTAAATGCTTAACCCTTTAGGCTCTGGCTCTCAGCATCTTTTCCAACAATTCCCCCTTTTCTGTTTTTTGTCCACAGTGACTGTGCCTGTCTTAGTTTGCCCTCCTCTGAAGGTCTTATGTGTCACTGGCCACCAGCTGAGATTCCATGGGTGGGCAGGGGTTTGAGACTCAAAGGTTTTAAGCAGTATCAAGTTATTGGCATGGCTGGTCTTTTCAGCCCTATTAATGTGGGACAGCACGGCTTTGCGAATTCCTCCTAATATAGTTAAGAGAAGCAGAGCAGCAATCATCACCACACCGAAGTTAGCAAGTACAGAGGTTGATTTCCACAAATGTAAGGGGTTTATTTTATTCAATTGATCTGTTACTGATTGCCAAAATTCGCTATCTGGAATTGTAGTAAGTTGATTCTGAGACAAGCTCAGAATCCTTTTTTGCACATCTGTAATTTCTATAGATAAATTTGTGTGATGGTCTATTAAATGATTTTTAATTTTTTCCCATTCATAATGGGAATCATTGTATGGGAGAGTTGTGATACAAAAAACACTTTCATTCCAATCACAATTCAAACCTTGTTTTAAATTAAGATTATATACCTGATCTCCCATTTGTGTAACAGCCATCTCTAAGTCATTAACTATGCCATAGTTCACTAGCATTATGATGCCAATTTTAACATATTGTTGTATTTGGATATTCTAATGTAGACAGTTTCTGCCACAGCAGCACCTATAACAATACCTATAAGCCCTACTACAGCAGTTATAATTAATCCAATTAAATGTTTGGTTCTTTTAAATTATGATTTAGAAAGTGCCAAAGGATTTGACTCTCAGAGAAAGACAGCCAGCGGAGATTTATTCCAACCAGAAGAAATATTCCAGGATGCCATCGTCCTATTACCGTAGATCATCCTATTACAGTAGATTTCTCCTGTAAAACAGATACACAAGTGTAAAGGGAGCAATTGCTGCAGAAAAACAATGTTTGATTAATGCACACTGTTCCAACTATAAAAACAATGGGAATTTTGAGATTTATAACTGGAAACATTATTGGCTGGGAATAAAATGATTTTAATTAAGGTTTCATTTGTTCAGGTCACAACCACAGTGTGATTTTTAATATACATGCATGGTGGTTTTGGCCCAATGTAGAGTGGCCGTCCAAGGAAAGGTAAAGCCAGATTACTTATGGTTTTTCCTTCTTCATTATTTAGGAAGGTTATCTTTCATCAAAAGGACCAGAAAATTCTGGACTGCCATTTTAAAAAACTGAAAATGATGGATGTCCCCAGGTAAGTACTCTTATAAGTGGAGGATTAGGTATATATGCCCAGTATATAAAATTAGTAGTTCTTATCCCCAATACTTGCATGATCATTAGAGCTGTCATCCAGAAAATCTTCATTGTGGCTCTCACTTGAGTCTGCTTTCCTCTGTTTCAGTCTACAGTTTGGCAGCCAAATGGACATGTTGGAATCTCTAAGCACAAGAACATACCCTCATCCCCAAATTTTTATCCATCCTTTCATCCACTGACCATCATTAACATCTTTCCAATGTATAGGTTGATGGAGAGTTGATGCATTCTTTTTGCTAGGATGCCAATGCATTTCTGCAGGAGTGCAATTTTTTTAACTGCTGATGAACATTTAGAAAATTCAGGGTATATACAGCTTTATTTAATTTTTGGCCATTTGAGTACAACTTTTAAAATAATTTTCATTCATCAATTTAATATTACCACCCAGAGGTATCAAAACATACACTGACACTGAACAGACAAATACAGAAAGAATTTTGATACACTAACAGATACATAAAGCTTACTAATTTGCCCATAATTTTCACTCCATTGGTATGGCTGTCCTCAAGCCCTTCATGATTTCACATCTTTGATTTAACTGTTTTTAAAAATTTTCTGGAATCTGTGTAACCTGTGATATATAAGATTGTTATTTAAAACACATTTGTTTGTAAACAGCAAACAGCCAGCGCAACTTAAACAGTATAAATACAGTTAAGATCTAATTTTGCAGTTTATACAGATAATTAAAATGTATTTTTTGGATTACTACCTTTTAGGAGTACACTTAGGCTGAAAATTCAGGAGAAAGCTAGTGATTTAAAACTGAAGGTTCTTTTTAACACCTTAATAAAATTTTGCACTAATTTTATGAATTTGACCACACTGGCCCAACCAGAATCAGCATGGGAACAAAACAGAAAACACCAAAGTTGCAGAGTTTTTCTACTCTTCTAGTGGTTTAAATCTATTAGCCCCTATCATCCCACAGCCTTATCATTATGTATGCAGTAGGAGGTTTACAAAGTTGCTGTCTGAATGTTGTATTTATCTTTGTGAACTCTTTTGACAGAATTGTGATTCTCCTGTAACTGATGCTAGATTTTCCTAATGTTAATCTTACCAAATCTTTTGGAACAGACAGTTCTTTAAGATCAGGTTGAATTACTGTCTTTTTGACTACATCTACCAGCCTTGCTACAAATTCAGCATAGGGTCCAGTATTCTCTTGACCAATTTCTGAAAAAAGCCTGTCCAGGGGTGGAGATTCATCACCAGGTGGCTAGGCAGCACAATCGAACTTGTACAAGGGCAATATCATCATATTGAGATTGGTGAGGAAACCCAGCCCATTGACCTATTCCTAATATTAGTTCAGCAGTCATAGGCACTGGTGGATTTTGATGTTGATTTCCTCGTGCTACAATATTAGATTCATCAGCCCACCACGTTTTAAAATTGTAAAAATTATGCTGAATTAAGAAAAGCTTGAGCTAACAAACCCCAGTCCCAGGGTATTAATCTGTTTGCTCGTGCCATTTCTTGCATGAATTCTTGAGTATAAGGAGAATTTACACCATATTGAGTGCATGCTTGTTTTAATTCTTTGATAGTTTTAAAAGGAATAAGAGCATGCTCATATTGTACACCCCCTTGAGGATTGTTTGCATCTACTGGAATTTGAATTACTGTTACTGGAAAAGTAAAAAAAAAAAAATTGCAAAGCCTCTGAATTTCCTTCTCTACTTCCCTGTGGTATACTTTTCATAATTGAAGAGGATGTTGCTGGCACCAAAACAGAAGCTTTTGGAAGGTCATCATGTGTTGAAAAAATGGATCTTCAGATCCCTTAGGAGGTGCAGACACTGAATCAAAAGACCTCTTCTTCCACACTCATCTGTGTTCAATTTGTTACCACTAATTTGTGCCTCAGAACTCAAGATTTCATTTAGCTTACGTAAAGATGGGCTTTCCACTTATTTCAAATTATCCTGGCTGTTTTTACTGGTTTTCAATCCATTACATTCTGGGTAAGCATTTTAAAAAATTACCATTTTAAAAATAATTCTTCTCATTATTGTAGCATTTTCTTATAAGGCACCCCAACTATTTATATTTTTTCAGATTCTTCACCTGATTCTGATGTGGATTCAAGTTTAACAGCCACTGAACTACAGTGGCCTGCTTTCTACTTAACAACAATTTTCCTTATTATTTTAAATCAGAAATAATCTTTTCATTATTAGATGATATGCTTCTAACATCATGTATTTTAAAAAGTTAGAAAATTCTTCATATTCTTAAGTTGTATTCCAACATTTTTCTCATATGTGTGTGGGATGGATGAAATTAGAGAATGCATGTATTTACAAACATAAATGTGTACCCAAAAGAATCTGCCAATGCAGATAATTCTTAGGAAGGAGGAATGGGTGCTGATGGTAGAGAAGGAATTTTGCTGTTTGCCATAACAGACATAAATTATTTTTATACTCTTTGCATGGATAATTTGGTTATAATTTAAAAGAAAGTATGAAAATAGTATACAATGAAATCATACAAAGTGTTTGATTTGAAGATATTGATTTATATCTGCAACATTCCTCAGAGTCACTTTCCCTCACCCTTTGCAAATACAGTCACCCATAAAGGAAAATTGCTCACTCTCCTCAGCCCCCTCCCCAGCTGCCTGGACTGGTTGAGGCCTCCCTCAGCAAGAGTGAGCACAGAGTTCGAGGATCATGGACGTGACCATCTGAAGGCCACACTGCTCTCTGCATGTGTCAGGTTATAGGGCTGTTAGCAGCACAGGAGAAGACAGACTTCCTGCTGCTTATTCCCCAGTGAAGACCTACTAGAATGACTCACATCACTAACTGAGGCTGTGAGTGCTGAGCAGGACTTCCTTCCTCTCCTCATTTGTGTTTCCAGAACCTATGATGATGGTTTACATTGGGGTTCTGAGAGTTTGCTTCCCAAACAGGACATTCCTTCTCTGGCTTGGGGGACCGGCAGTGAACATATGTTACATCCCAGCTTCTTCAAATGTTCATCTTCTTCCCTTCAAACCCCTCTGTTCTATTCTGGGATTTAAGAGATCTGCATCATTTTCAACACTGTTAAAATGTGTTTGAGCATTTAATATTTAATTAGTCTGAGAAATATCCGGCATCTGCACACACGGAGGTTTTCAGCAAACACTGCACTATCTAACACCGTCACTTCTATTCTTGTCAGCCCGAGGTCCCAGGACCTTCTGGGATTCCCGTACTATTTCTTAGGGTCACAGCCTAATGTTGCTAATTCTGGTGATGTTATTCCTGTAGCCAATGCTGTAATATAAATTTTGACATTTCCTTCCTCACATGAACAGGTTTAATCCTGACATTGCTCTTTCTTTAGCTGCCCCAAGATTGAAGAATGTGAATGCAGAACTGGGAGCAGGAGACCTCAGTCTGTGCCTGAGCCCCAGGAGGGGTACAGTAAGAGCAGCCTCCTCAGAGGGTCAACACTGGAGGCTAAGGGAAGGAGGGAAGGGCAAAAGGAGCAGGAAGTGTCCTCTCTGTGGCCTGAATCCTCTGCTGGACCAGATCCCAGGTCCCATACTTTTATCTTCCCCTGCCCACCTGGCCAAACCCAGCCTGAGGCAGGTACTTCATACTGGGGCATCTGTGACTTCATTCTAGTCCCCAAGCCATGTGACTCCCCTGCCTGACACCCTGTCTTGCAGGCCTGGCTGGCCAAAAGCACTTCCCACTCTGTCTTACCAGTACCCCTTCCCATAGAATTTCAAGATACCCACAGTTTACAGGTGAATTCACTGGGCAGCAGCATCATACTGCCATTTGGGAACAGGGCAGCTTTCCAACCCTGTGTCCCTAGCTGTTTGTGTTTGCCATGCACTGCTAATGCAAATTACCAGAAATAAGTTGGCTTTCATTAGAATTTATTAGCATTAAAGCTCACAGCTCTGAGGCTGTGAAACTGTCCAAATCAAGGCATTCTCAAAAATGCTGTCCTAACAAGGGTCAGCTGCTCCTGGACTCATGCCAAACCAAAATGTTGGTCCTGTCTCTGTCTGTCTTCCATCTCCACCAAACTCACTTTCTCCCTGAGCTCAGCAGTGGGCCATCAAACAATAGCTCGCACTCTCCCTTCTCCTCTGGCCTGAATGTCTTCAGCTTCAAGCTGCTCCAGGACTCCAGTCTCTGGCCTCTCCCTCAGCCTCTCTGGGTTTCTGGGGCTCTCCACAGTTGTAGGAGATCCTTGAGCCCTCTCCCACATGGCAGGGTAAACATGGCAGCCCTCTTTCTCTGTGTGTTCCCTCTGTGAAATACTTCAACACAATGATTGGAGTCTATCCTGGTCCATGAAATCTAATCAGATGCCCTTAACTAAACTAAAGCAATCTAACATACAGTGACCTAATCAATATGTCCCTTATCTGACTGTTTACAAAATGTCCTACATACAAAAGCTTTACACACACAACAATTGTTTAGTAAGAGCATAATTTTCCAGTATCCACACAAGACTCAAACGAGGGCATTAACCCAGGCGGCAGGGATCAAGAGGGGTCTCTTAATTCTGGGAGAAATTTCAACTTATGAAGCAGTGGCTGTAGTTTGGGTGTGGCCATCATTGGGTAAAATGGGATGGTGACCCACGTTGTACTTGTCCCCAGAATGGTCCCAAGAAGAGGTCAATATACTGTGCTTTCTCCACCAAATCTTAGATCCAAAATCAAGTGTGTAACTCAGAGAGGTGTGCCATTGTTCCCATCCCCAGATCCAGAGCACACAGATTTTGCATGGTGGGTAGGGGGTGCAGGAAGCAGCCAGTAAAACTGAAAGCTCCAAATTTCTTCTGCAAAGAACTGATTACATTTACAACAGACAGGAGAAATTCAACCCTAAGTGTGCTGTCAAGAGCAGTGGAGATGCTAGAGGGCCTGAGATTTAATTCATCTCAGTCCTTCAGGAAGACATGACAGAAATACTATTACAGATGAATAAAAACTAATAAAGATTGATAGCAGCAACTCACTTTAAAGAAATGTAAAAGAACATTCTTCAGGCAGAAAGTAAATAATCTCAGAAGGTCCAAGTTTCAGGATAGATTGAAGAACAATATCTGTTAATTAAATTCATATATATAAAAGACTATTGAATGGATAAAGTAATAATGATACCCGTGCCCAAGGACATCAATAAAGTGTTAAATCACACCATAAAATAATATATAGCATAAGATGGGTAAATGGATATGTAGCAGTTTGATACCGTTATGATTTCCAAAAAGCGATATGGGATTATCCTTCTAAACTGGTCAGTTAATCTGGGCATGATTAAGTTATGATAAGGGAATTGACTGGGCCACAGTCGGTTGGGAATTGTGTCCTGCTCATTGGTGAGTGGGGTCTCAAACATAAAGAGACATGACAAAGGACAGAGTTGGAGTAGTTTTGATGTTGGAGTTCTGAAGACCAAGGACAGAAGTCTCCAGGGATAAGAGACAAGCCATTCGCCTTATAGTTCACAGCTGTCTTGAGGAGAGAGGCGAAGCTAACAGAGCCTCATAGTCTACAGCTAACCTTGTGGAGAAAACAGGGTAGCTGAGCAAATAGAGAAATGCAGCCCTGGGAAGTGATGAACCCAAGAAGCTTGAACCTTGGCAAATATTGGCAGCTTTCTTACTGCAAAAGTGGTAACATACTTTGGTGAAGGAAGAAACTTATGTTTTATGAACTGGTAACTGTATTTATTTGTACCCCAAATAAATACCCTTTAGAAATACCAACAGATTTCTGCTATTTTGCATCAGTACCCCTTTGGCTGACTGACACAGGATATAAAATGTTTTAAAATACATTATTTGCCAAGTCAGTAAGAAGCAATAGTAACTGAGATATGGGAAAGCAAACAAAAATGTATAATTTCCCTGGTAAACTTAAAGAATGTTAAATAGTGCATCTCATCCAAATACATAGAAGAAGAAAAAATTGAACAAAAATAGTCAGTCCAAGGCAAAGTATTAAGGATATCCTGGGATGCCATTTTGGCCTTTGTTCTGGGGCCACGTTACTCATGCATCTTTGGAAGATGCACCTTTCTTATCCTTCAGAAGCCTGAGGGTTCCAGGGTTGATTAATGGGGTGCTGTTTAGTCGCCATGATGAATCAAGTGCTATATCACATCCTGATTTCCTAGTTATGAAGTCACCAAACTGGATGTGAAGCTCATTTGAAGCAAGAAGAGCCATGAATAATAGAACAAATAAAAAGGAGACATTGTTGCACTTCCCAAATTGGATGCTTAAATGATTGATATTGGATCTTTCCTGTTTTCTAATGAATGAACTCAATGCTATAAATTTCCCTCTAAGCACTGCTTTTGCTGCACCCCATAAACTATGGAGAAGCATGGGACAGTAAGAAACAGAAAGAAGCACATAACAAAAGACTTCTGAGTGAAGCTATATCCACTTCCATAACAGTACAGAATGAAGATGAAGGCAGAGAATGTAAGAAAGTTGGGAAAATATTTTCTCTGACCACACGCATTGTTTCCTCAAAAAAACACTTCTATGAACATAACTTCACTTTGATGGAATTTGCATCATGCCTACCTAAGCATGAGGAAATATGTGTAATGAGAAAAGAATGAAGACAATGAGTTTTGCCAGTTACCCCACATGTTAGTCCTCCCCCTTAAGTGTAATCTGTGTGAAGTTTTCTTGGAAAATTAACTTCCTGAGATTACATGAGAATTAATCCTTCAGAGAAACTGTTTGGGATTTCATGAATTTGAGAAAGCTGGAGTCACATCAAAGAAACATACAGGAGTAAAACCCTGTGTATGTAAGGAATATTGGAAATCCTTCAGCCAGGCATTAAATCTCATTTAGCATGAAACATTCATACTTTAGTTACTATTGTAATGAACATTGGAATGCTTCCATCCGAAACAAAACATCATGTAATATGGGAAAATTCAAACTAGAGGGAAGCCATATGAGTGTCCTGATACTAGTCTGCTCTTTACAGTCATTTTTCACTCCTCATTTTGAAAGCCATACAGAAGAACAAGCATAGAAAAGTAATACATGTGGGAAAGTTTTCAACCTGACAGAAAACCTCTATTCATCAGAAAATTATTACTGAAGAGAAATCATATATATGTGGGAGAGCTTTAATTCAAATGTCAAATCTCAGATACAAGAGATTTCCTACAGCAAAGAAATCCTATGCATATAAGGCATGTGAAAAAGCCTTTAGGGACAAATCATATCTCACAGAACATGAATAAAACTCATTGTGGACTGAAACAAAATGAATGTAAAGAATGCAGAGAAGCCTCCAGCCAATAGCAATAGTTCATTAAACATCAGAGCATTCATTCTGTAGAAAAGCCCTGTATAATCAATGAATGTGGAAACACCTTCAACCAGAAGGAAAACCTCATTAACCATCTGACAATATATTCTGGAGAGAACCCCTATGAATGTGACAGATGTGGGAAGACTTTCATTCAGAAATCAAGCCTCATTACACATCAGAGAAGACAAATTGGAGAGAAACCCTATATATGTAAGGAATGTAAGAAAGCCTTCATTAGCAAGTCAAATCTCACTGACCATGAGAAAATTCATAGTGGATGGAAACACTATATATGTAACGAATGTGTAATAGCCTTCAGCCAGAGGCAGTATCTCATTAAATATTACAAGGTACATCCTGGAGAAATACCCTGAGATGGTAATGAATGTGAATGTCCAAAGAATGTCCACCTCCAATATGTGCAACTTGTTGCCAATCTATTAAGGAAATGGCTGTGACTGTGCAATTCAGAAAGTCTTTCTCCTCTTGAAAAGTGGACTTGCAGTTTCTTCTGAGATCTGCTCCTTCCATATCTTCTTCCACACTCATCTGTGTTCAAATTGTTACCACTAATTTATGCATCAGAACTTGAGGTTTCTCTTACTTTATGTAAATATGAGCTTTCCACATATTTCAAATTATCCTGGTTGTTTTCACTGGTTCTTTGATCCATTAGATTTTGGGTAAGCAGTTTAAAAATTACCATTTTAAAAATAATGCTGCCAATTTTTGTACCATTTTCTTATAAGGTACTGCAAGAATTTATTTTTTTCTGTTTCTTCACCTGATTCTGATGTGGATTCAAGTTTAACAGCCAGAGAACTACAGTGGCCTGCTTTCTACTTAACTCCAATTTTCCTTATTATTTTAAATCAGAAATGAACCTTTCATCATTAGATGATATACCTCTAATCTCAATTATTTAAAGAAGTCAGCAAATATCTTTATATTATTAAGTTGTACTCCAATATTTTTCTCATATATGATAGGGTGTGGGATGGATGAAACTAGAGAATGCATGCATTTATAAATGAAATGTGTACCCAAAATTATCTGCCAATGCAGATAATTATGAGGAAGGAGGAATGGGTGTTGAGGCTAGAGAAGGAATTTTGCTGTTTGCCATAACAGACATAAGTTATTTTTATACCATTTGCACGGATAATTTGGTTATAATTTAAAAGAAATTTTGAAAATAGAACTCAATGAAATCAGACAAAGTGGTTGATTTGAAGATATTGATTTGTATCTGCATCTTTACTGTGGTGGGCACTTCTGCACACATTTCGGAAATAATGTTGCCCATAAAGGAAAAATTCTCACTCCCCTCAGGCCCTCCCCAGGTGCCTGGATTGGTGGAGGCCTCCCTCAGCAAGAGTGAGCATGGTGACTGAGGAGCAGGTACGCAATGTGTGAAGGGCACACTGCTCTCTACACGTGTCCGTTACAGGGCTGTTACCACCAAAGGAGAAGGCAGGCTTGCTGCTGCTTACTCCCAAGTGAAGACGCACTAGAGAGACTCACATCACTAACTGAGGCTGTGATTGCAGAACAGGGCTTTCTCCCTGTCCTCCTTTGCAGATCCAGAGCCTATGATGATGGTTTTCAATGGAGATCTGAGAGTTTGGTTCCCAAACAGGACATTCCCTCTCTGGCTTGGGGGAACAGCAGTGAACATGTGTTACATTCCAGCTTCTTCAGTTGTTCACCAACTTCTTCCCATCCAACAACTCAGTTCTCTTCTGGGATTGAAGAAGTATGCATCATTTTCAACACTGTTAAAAATGTGTTGAAATTTTAATATTTAATTAGTCTGAGAAATATGTGGCATCTGCACCCCCTGAGGATTTCTGAAAACATTGCACTATCTCACAACCTCACTTCTATTCTTGTCATCGCTACTTTACAGCACTTTCTGGGATTCCTGTACTATTTTTTTGGGTCACCTGCCTAATGGTGCTCATTCTGGTGATGTTATTGCTGTAGCCAATGCTGTAATGTGAATTTTGACATTTCCTTCCTGACACCAACTTGTATATCTTTGCATTGATATTTCTTGGCTGCCCCAAGATTTGAGAAGGTGAATGTAGAACTGGAAGTAGTATAACTGAGTCTGGGCATGAGACCCAGGAGGGGTACATTAAAAGCAGCCTCTTCAGAGGGTCAATGCTGGAGGCCAAGGGAAGGAGGGAATTGCAAAATGAGCAGGTGCAGGAAGTCTCATCTCTGTGCCCTGACATCTCTGCTTCACCAGACCCAGGTTTCCAAGCATTTATCTGCCCCTGTCCACCTGGTCAAACCCTGCCTGGGGAAGGTACATCATACTGGGCATCTGTGACTTTATACTAGTCCCCAAACCATGTGACTCCCCTGCCTGACTCCCTGTATTGCAGGCCTTGCTGGCCAAGAGCACTACCCCATCCAACTTACCAGTACTCATTCCCACCTAGTCTGGAGACACCCAGAGTTTACACATGAATTCACTGGGTAGCAGCATCACACTGCCATTTGGGAACAACCAGAGCTCTGATGCTGTGTCTGTAGCTGTTTGAGTTTGCAAATCGCTGCCAAAGCAAAATACCAGAAATAGGTTGGCTTGTATTGGAATTTATTACGGTTAAAGCTTACGTTTCTGAGGCTGTGAAAATGTCCAAATCAAGGCATCCTCAAAAATGCTGTCTTAACAATGGTCAGCTTCTGCTGGTCTCCTGCCAAGGCAAAATGTTGGGCCTGCCTCTACCTCTCTGCCTTCTCCTCCAAACTCACTTTTGCCCTGAACTCAGCAGTGGGCAACCACACACAATTGCTCACACTTCTCTCCTCTCCTCTGACCTGGATGTCTTCAGCTTCAAGCTGCTCCAAGACTCCAGCCCTTTGGCTCTCCTTCAGCCTTTCAGGGTTTCTGTATCTCTCCACAGTTGTAGGAAATCCTGGAGCCCTCTACCACATGGCAGGGTAAACATGGCAGCACTCTTTCTCTGTGTGTTCCATATATGTAGGACTTCAGCACAATGATTGGGGTCCATCCTGGTGCCTGAAATCTAATCAGAGGCCCTTAACTAAACTAAAGCAATCTAACAAAAAGGGACCTAATCGAAGGATCCCTTATCTGAATATAACCAATATGTCCTACATACAAAAAGCTTACACACACAGCAATGGGTAAGTACGAACTTACTTTTCCAGGTCCCACACAACACACAAAGGAGGGCATTAACCCAGGACACAGGGATCAGGAGGGATCTCCTAAGTCAGGAAAAAATTGGAACTCATGAAGCAGTGGCCGTACTTTGGGTGTGGCCATCATTGAGCAAAACGAGGTGCTGACCACCATTGCACTGGTCCTGGAAAGGTCCCAAGAAGAACTCAATATACTGTGCTTTCTCCACTAAATTTTAGCTCCAAAATCATGTGTGTAGCTCAGAGACGTGTGCCCTTATTCCCATCCCCAGAGCCAAAGCACACAGATTTTGCCATGCGGCTGGGGGGTCAGGACGCTGGCTGTGAAACTGAAAGCCCATAATTTCTTCTCCAAAGAACTGATTACATTTACAACAGAATGGAGAACTTCCACCCTAAGTGTGTTCTCCAAAGTAGTGGAGATCTTATAGGGCCTGAGATTTCTTTCTTCTCAATCCTTCAGGAATAAGTGAAAGAAATACTTTTACAAATGAGTAAAAGCAAATAAAGCTTGTTAACAGCAACTCACTTTAAAAGAAATATAAAAGAATATTTTTCAGGCAGAAAGAAAATAATCTCAGAATGTTTAAGATTCAGGATGGATTGAAGAACAATATATGTTAATTAAATTCATATATGTAAATAACTATTTAATGTATAAAGCAATAATGATATCTGTGGCCTATGTCTTCAATAAAGTGTTAAAATACACCATAAAATAATATATACCATAAGATGGGTAAATGGATATGTAGCAGTTTGATATCGGTATGAATTCCAAAAATAGATATTGGATTATGCTTGTAAACTGTTCTGTTAATTTGGGCATGATTAAATTATCATAAGGATATTGACTGGGCCACAGTCAGTAGTGTGTTGACCCCTCCCCTTGGTGTGTGGGGTCTCAAACATAAAAAGACATGGCAAAGGACACAATTTTGGTTTTGAGTTCTGATAAGCAAGGACAGAAGGACCATGGGAAAAGAGACAAGCCATTCAACTGACAGTTTACAGCTGGCCTTGTGGAGACAGGCAAAGCTTAGAGAGCCTCATAGTCTACAGCTGACCTTGTGGAGGAAACAGAGGAGATGAGCCCAGAGAGAAATGCAGTCCTGGGAAGAGAGGAACCCAGGAGACTGAACCCTGGCAAATGTCTGCAGCTCTCTTGCTCCAAGATGGGCAAACAAACTTTGGTGAAGGAAGATACTTATGCTTTCTGGCCTGGTAACTGTAAGCTTCTACCGCCAATAAATACCCTTTATAAAGACCAAAAGATTTTTGGTAATTTGCCTCCGCACCCCTTTGGCTGACTAATACATGATATAAAATGTTTTAAAATACATTATTTGGCCAGTCAATAAGAAATAATAAGAGCAGATTTTGAAAGTCAATCAAATGTGTTATAATTTCACCAGTAAACTTTAAAGAATATTAAGTAGTCACTCTCATCCAAATAAATAGAAGAATTAAAAATTGAACAAACATAATCAGTCCAAAACAAAGTATTCAGTGTTTCCTGGGTTGCCAGTTTGGCATTTGTTCTGGGGCCACCATACTCTTGCATCTTTGGAAGCTGCACCTTTCTTATACTTCAAATGCCTGAAGGTCCCAGTGTTGATTAATGGAGTGCTGATTTGTCCCCATCATAAATCAAGTGCTGTATCACTTCCCCATTTCCTTGGTATGAAGTGACCAAACTGGATGTGATGCTCACGTGAAGCAAGAAGAGCCACGAATGATAGAACAAATAAAAAGGAGATATTGTGGTTCCTTAACTGAAGGCTTTGATGATTGACATTGGATCTTTCTTCTTTTCTAATGAATGTATTAAATGCTATAAATTTCCCTTTATGCACTCCTTTTGCTGCACCCCACAAACTATGAAGAAGCATAGGACATTAAGAAGCTGAAAGAACCACATAACAAAAAGCTTGTGTGTGAAGCTATACCCACTTCCACAACAGTACAGACTTAAGATGAAGGCAGATAATGTAAGAAAGTTGGGAAAATATTTTCTCTGGCCACAAGCATTGTTTCTTCAAAATAAAACTTCTATGAATGCAACTTCACTTTGAAGGAATTTGCATCATTCTTACCTAAGCATGAGGGAATCTGTGTAAGGAAAAAAGAAGGAAGACAATGAATTTTGCCAGTTTGCCCCTCATCATAGTCCTCCCCTTGAAGTGTAAAGAGTGTGAGTTTTCTTGGAAGTTCAACCTCATGAGATATCTTAGTCTTAATCCTTCAGAAAAACCATTTAGGGTTTAATGAAATTGGAAATGCTGGAGTCACATCAAAGAAATATGCAAGAGTAAAACCCTGTGTATATTAGGACTATTGGAAAACCTTCAGCCAGGTATTAAATTTTATTGAGCATGAAATATTCATGCATTAGTAGTGTAATGAACATGGTAATGCTTCCATCTGAAACAAAACCTCATGGAATATAAGAAAATTCAAACAAGAGAGAAATTATATGAGTGTCGTGAGTGCAGTCTATCCTTTAGAGGCATTTTTTACTCCTCATTTTAAAAGCCATACAGGGGAACAAGCATAGAAATGTAATACTTGTGTGAAAGTTTTCAGCCTTACAGAAAACCTCTTTATTCATCAGAAAATTCTTAATGAAGAGAAATCATATACATGTGGGAAAGCTTTAATTCAAATGTCAAATCTCAGATAGAAGAGATTTCCTACTACAAAGAAATCTATGCAGGTAAGTCACGAGAGAAAGACTTTAGGGACAAATCATCTCACAGAACATGAAAAAAATTCATAGTGGACAGAAACAAAATGAATGTAAAGAATGCAGAAAAGCCTGCAGCCAAAAGCAAGAGTTCATTAAACATCAGAGCATTCATTCTGGAGAAAAACACTATATGAGCAATGAATGTGGAAAAGCCTTCAACCAGAAGGAAAACCTCATTAACCATCTGAGAATACATACTGGAGAGAAACACTGTGAATGCGATGGATGTGGGAAAGTTTTCATTCAGAAACCAAGCCTCATTACACACCAGAGAAGACAACCTGGAGAGAAACCCTATATATCCAATGAATATAGGAATGCCTTCAGTAGCTAATGAAATCTCACTGACCATGAGAAAATTCATAGTGGAGGAAAACCCTATATATGTGAGGAATGTGGAATTGCCTTCAGCAGGAGGCTGTATGTCATTAAACATGACAACATTCAACTGGAGAGAAACCCTGTGAATGTAATGAATGTGAATCTCCAAAGAATCTCCACCTCGAGTCTGTGCAACTTGCTGCCAATCTTTTAAGGAAGCAGCTGTGACTGTGCGATTCAGGATGTCTTTCTCCTCTTGGAAAAGGGCACTTGCAGTTTCTTCAGATATCTGCTCCTCCCACCTCTTCTTCCACACTCATCTGTGTTCAATTTTTTACCACTAATTTATGCATCAGAAATCGAGATTTCTTTTAGTTTATGTAAAGATTGTCTTTCCACTTATTTCAAATTATCCTGGTTGTTATCACTGATTCTTCAATCCATTACATTCTGGGTAAGCATTTAAAAATTACCATTTAAAAAATAATGCTGCCAATTTTTGTAGCATTTTCTTATAAGACACTCCAATCAGGTATATTTTTCAGATTCTTCACCTGATTCTGATGTGGATTCAAGTTTAACAGCCACTGAACTACAGTAGCCTGCTTTCTACTTAACTCCAATTTTCCTTATTATTTTAAATCAATAATGATCTTTACATAATTAGATGATATACTTCTAATCTCAAGCATTTTAAGAAGTTAGAAAATTTTCTCATGTTCTTAAGTTGTATTCCAACATTTTCCTCATATGATAGGGTGTGGGATGGATGAAACTAGAGAATGCATGTATTTACAAACAGAAATATGTACCCAAAAGAATCTGAAAATGCAGATAATTCTGAGGAAGGAGGAATGGCAGTTGAAGCTAGAGAAGGAATTTTGCTGTTTGCTATAAGAAAAATAAATTATTTTTTAAAAATTTTTTATTTGTAAAATGATATGTAGATATATATTCATATATGTACATTTGCTTACATAAATGTTATTATTTTTTTCATATATATTTTTAAAGATACTTAGATTACATAAAGGTTACACAAAAATTACAGGGATTCCCATGATCTCCACCTCCCATACTTCCCATAATATCTTACGTAAACCTGTTTCATTGGTGTGGCACATCACCTGCAATGGATTTACCCATACTGGGGCTTTGCCACTAAGCATAGACCACAGTTCACATCATAGGCCACACTCTCTCCCACACAGTTCTGCATGGTATATGCTGCTGTATAATGGCTTATATCTGTGGACACAACGTCACTCAGGACAACCCCCAAGTCCTGTAAAAACCCCAGTATTACAACTGCCCTTCCCCTCCCCACCCCAAAAGCCTCTCGTGGCCATTGGCTTCACATCACTGTTATAATTTCTTCCATTGCTTGAATCCCAATATGTCTACAACAGAATACCATTAAGTCCACTCTAGTCCATAGCACTTCCCCCAATCCTGAGGGGACTGGAATGGTGATATCCACTCACTCTCAGTGGGCTTATATCCCATGGATATGATGGATGGGATAATCCTGCCTTCAGTTGCAGGCTCTATCCATTCCCTGGGATGGACATTGTCTATCTTCATCGTCTCCTCACCAGGTTACTTGGGTGAGTCCATTGAGAGGTAGAGTAGGGGTTGCAGCTCCACCGAGATTCCAAGCACAGCTGGCACATAGGCAGGCCAGAGGCTCCAGTCTCTGGAAGAACACCTACAAACTCCAGCCTCACATGTACATTTGAATAAAAGGGCCTGATGGACCATGTGCAGAGAGGACTTACTTGAGTCCAACTCTGTCACTTTCAGGAGCACAGATTCCAAAGTAGAACCTACTTGTAAGTCATCAATCTCTGGGGCTATCCCCACTTATATACGACCTGGGTTTCTCCAGAGCTTTCAGGAGTCCCTCTGTGTGGGGTGATATCCCCTTTGGTGTTCTATGAGATCCCACTGAAGTGTGTGTAAGCGTTACCTTTGGGATGTCCTCCTGAATCTCTTTGAAGTCTCTTAGCCACATGCACTCATTTGACTTTACCTTTTTCCCCTTTTATTCAAGGTTCTTTTTCCAGCCATGTTTCCAGTTGGCACTTAGTATTAGTCCCTCATTGCCAGGCAGGCTCATCCATGGGAGTCATGTCCCACGTTGGGGGGAAGCAATGCATTCATATGCTGAGTTTGGCTTAGAGAGAGACCACATTTGAGCAACAAGGAGGATCTCAGATGGCAACCCTTAGTAACCGGATAACAGTGGGCCATGTTTCAGTTACAAGAGCATAAACTCATAAGGCTAATCATCCATAACAAGAACAAAAGTGTGTGCCATCCTCCTTCACCAGACACTGCCCCTGCACTTGCGGGACTGTTGCTGCTCCATTGGAGAATGTGGCAGAGCTCTCCAGACTGCGAATTCAGTATTCCCTCATTTATTGAGTGACTGTCTACCCGCTGTGACCATGCCTCATCCCTTGATCATTTGAAGAATTTTATATATCTTTCATTTATATTCAGATGAATTTTTTCCATGAGCCCCCCTCCCAGACACCCTCCACCAATGGTCCTCTGCAGCCACCATTGTAACCCTTCTGTCACCTAAACCTTCCTTGATAAAGAAGCCCGTATAATAACAAAATAGTTAATAGGAAAATGAAATAATAGTGATAAGCTGAAATGCAAGAGTTAAAATACAAGGAAATTCAGAAAAAAGAACTAAAAATGAAATATAATTAGTGGATCAGGACATTCAAAATAAGAAAATGGGAAAAAACAAAGAAAAAAATTTATTAGTATTATTATTATTTTTCTCCTTTTATCACTGCATAAAAGGAGAGGTCCAGTATATGCTATGACACCTTCCCCTTCTCATTCCCCAGTGTCTCCCAAATTTTCATTTAGTTTTCAAAGACATTTTAGATCACAGCAAATTGACACACCAAATACTAGAGATTCCCATAAACCCAAACTCCCTCCACATTCAGCACCCCATATTAAAACCTTTTGTGTGTGTGTGTGGATGGTAGCATTATTATAACTGTTATACAGATAGTGAAACATAGCTACTAAACATTGTCAATTGTTTACAGTATAGTTTACATTTTAGGTGGTACATCTTTATAGTTCTTGATGATATTTACCATGTCCTGTGTCCATTACTGTAAGGTAATGAAGAACATTTCCCATGACCACTAAATACCCCATTCAATCTTTTCTGTTCCATCCTCCCCATCCCCGTGGGGCATATGACATTCCCCTGTCATGGCACATGGGATGACAAGATTCATAGTTACATGCCCTGGGTATTCTAACCTGCCCATCCTAATCTAACCACCTGTTAACGCTGCACCACCAACTCCAGTAATATCCCTACCCACCTGTGCTATCCTTCACTATGTGTCTATACTCTATCACTTTACCATAGATTATGTCCATATGGATGATGTATCACAACCTACCCTTCTCTCTCTCTCTATCTTGTTAACCTCTCTTTCAGACATTGGTTCTCAGAGACTGTTAGTTTTCCTCTATTCAAATCAATGAGGTCTTATCCAAATATATTTGGAGGCATAAGAGGCCCCGAATTGCCAAAGACATATTGAAAAAGAAAAATGAAGTTGGAGGTATCATATTACCTGACTTTAAAACATACTACAAAGCTACAGTGATCAAAACTGCATGGTATTGGCACAAGAATAGACCTACTTATCAATGGAACCAAATTGAGAGTTCTGCTATTGATCTTCACATATACAGTCACCTGATATTCAACAAGGCCACCAAGCCCACTCAGTTGGGAGACAATGGCCTCTTTAACCAATGGTGCTTGGAGAACTGGATATCCATATCCAAAAGAATGAGAGAAGAATACCATTTAACACCTTATACAAAAATTAACTCAAGATTGATCAAAGATCTAAATATAAGAGCCAAAAACATATAGACCTTGGAAGATAATGTAGGGAAGCATCTACAGGACCTTGTAATAGGAAATGATTTCATGAACTTCACAGCCAAAGCACAAGAAGCAAGAGAAAAAATAGATAATTGGGATCTCATCAAAATTAAAAACTTCTGCACCAAAAAGGATGTTATTAAGAAAATAAAAATGCAGCCTACCCACTGTGAAAAAATATTTGGCAACCATATATGTGATAGGAGCCTAATATCCTGCATATACATAGAAATCCTACACCACGAAAATAAAAAGACAATCTATTTCAAAAATGGGCAAGTGACCTGAAAAGGCACTTCTCCAAGGAATAAACACAAATGGCTAAAAAGCACACGAAAAAATGCTCAACATCACTAGCTATTAGGGAAAGGCGAATCAAAACCGCAATGAGATACCATCTTACACACATCTAAATGGCAGCAATTAAATAAAACAAAAGAATATAAGTCTTGGAGAGGATGTGGAGGAACAGGAACCATCATCCACTGCTGGTGGGATTGTGGAATGGTCCAGCCACTGTGGAGGACAGTTTGGCGATTCCTCAGAAAACTAACAATAGATCTTCCATATAATCCAGTAATTCCACTACTGGGTATATACCCAGAAGATTTGAAAGCAAAGACATGAACAGATACATGCACACCAACGTTCAGAGCATCATTGTTCACAATTGCCAAAAGTTGGAATCAGCTCCAGTGCCCATTAACAGATGAATGGATAAGGAAAATTTGGTACATACATAAAATGGAATATTTCTCAGTTGTTAAAAGGAATAAAGTGCTAACACATGGAATAACATGGATGAATCATGAAGAACTTACGTTGAGTGAAGCAAGCCAGGCATTGAAGAATGAACTTAAATTATTTTTATACTCTTTGCACAGTTAATTTGGTTATAATTTAAAAGAAATTATGAAAATAGTACACAATGAAATCATACAAAGTGGTTGATTTGAAGATATTGATTTGTATCTGCAACATTATTGTGGGAGGCACTTCCTCTCATCCTTTTCATATACAGTCACCCATAAAGGGAAAGTGCTCACTCACCTCACCCCCCTCCCCATCTGCCTGGATGTGTGGAGACCTCCCTCAGGTAGAGTGAGCACAGAGCTCGAGAAGCATGAACACGACCGTGTGAAGGCCACACTTCTCTCTACATGTGTCCGATTAGAGGGCTGTTAGCACCACAGGAGAAGATGGACTTCCTGCTGTTTATTCCCCAGTGAAGACCCGCTAGAGTGACTCACATCACTAACTGAGGCTGTGAGTACAGAGAAGAGCTTTCTCCAGTCCTCCTTTGCACATCCAGATCCTAAGATGATGGTTTTCATTGGGGCCCTGAGAGTTTGGTTCCCAAACAGGATATTCCCTCCCTGGCTTGGGAGAACTGCAGTGAACACGTGATACATCCCAACTTCCTCAGCTGTTCATCAGCTTCTTCCCAACCAATGCCTAAATTCTCATCTGGGATTGAAGATGTCTGCATCCTTTTCAACACTCTTAAAAATGTGTTGAAAATTTAATCTTTATTAAGACATAGAATTATCTGGCATCTGCACCCTCTGTGGGTTACTGCAAACATTGCAGTGTCTCACAACCTCACTTCTATTCTTGTCAGGTCTAGTTCCCAGGAATTTCTGGGGTTGCCGTACTATTTCTTAGGGTCACTGGCCTAATTTTGCTCAATCTGTTGATGTTATTGCTGTAGCCAATGCTGTAATGTGAATTTTGGCATTTCCTTCCTGACACCAACAGGTTGCATCTTGGCATTGCTCTTTCTGTAGCTTCCCCAATATTGGAGAATGTGAAAGTAGACATGAAAGTAGGAGACCTGGGTCTGTGCCTGAGACACAGGAGGTGTACAGTAAGAGCAGCCTCAAAAGAGGGTCGATGCTGGAGGCCAAGGGAAGGAGGGAAAGTCAAAAGGAGAATCAGCAGGAAGTCTCCTGTCTGTGCCCTGTCTCCTGTGCAGCACAGGAACCCTGTTCCCATGCATTTATCTGCCCCTGTCCACCTGGCCAAACCCTGTCTGAGGCAGGTACATCATACTGGGGCATCTGAGACTTGATATTACTCCCCAAGCCATGTGAATCTCCTGCCTGACTCCCTGTCTTGCAGGACATGCTGGCCAAGAGAACTTCCCCCTCCATCTTACTAGTAATCATTCCCACCTAGTCTGGAGACACACACAGTTTAAAAGTGAATTCACTGGACAGCAGCACCACACTGCCATTTGGGAATGGGGCAGCTCTCCCAACCTGTGTCCCTAGCTGTTTGAGTTTGCCAAGTGCTGCCAATGCAAAATACAAGAAATGGGTGGCTTTTAATGGAATTTATTAGCATTAAAGCTTACAGGTCTGAGGCTGTGAAAATGTCCATATCATGGCATTATCTTAACAAGGGTCAACTGAGGCTGGACTATTGCCAAGGGAAATGTTGGGCCTCCCTGTCTCTCTCTGCCTTCTTCTCCAAACTCACTTTCTCCCTGAACTCAGCAGTGGGCCTTCAGACACAATTGTTCACACCTCTCCCTTCTCCTCTGGCCTGGGTGAGTTCGGCTTCAAGCTGCCTGCTCCAAGACTCCAGGATCTGGCCTATCCCTCAGCCTCTCAGGATTTCTGTGTCTCTCCACAGTTGTAGGAGATCCTGGAGCACTCTCCCACATGGCAGGGTAAAAATGGCAGCACTCTTTCACTGTGTGTTCCATGTATGTAGGGCTTCAGCACAATGATTGGGGTCCTTCTTTGTGCCTGAAACCTATTGATAGGCCCTTAACTAAACTAAAGCAATCTAACAAAAAGTGACCTAATCAAAATTTCCCTTTTCTGAATCTAACTAAAATATCCTACATACAGAAGGTTACACACACAGCAATTGGTTAGTACGAACTTATTTTTCTGGGGTCCACTTAAAACTCACATGAGGCTAATAATCCAGGGCACAGGGATTAGAAGGGGTCTTCTAAGTATGGGAGAATTGGGAACTCATGAAGCAGTGGCTCTACATTGTGTGTGGCCATCATTGTTCAAAATGGGGTGCTGACCACCATTGCAATGATTCCTAGAATGGTCCCAAGAAGTACTCAATAGGCTTTGCTTTCTCCACCAAATCTCATCACCAAAATCAGGTGTGTAACTCAGAGAGGTGTGCCATTACTCCCATCCCCAGAGCCAGAGTGCACAGATTTTGCCTGGTGGGTGTGAGCCCAGGAAGCAGACTGTAAAACTGAAAGCCCCTAATTTCTTCTCCAAAGAACTCATTACATTTACAACAGAATGGAACAAAGCAACCCTAACGGTGCTTTCAAAGACATGGAGATCCTAGAGGGCCTGAGATTTAATTCATCTCAATCCTTCAGGGGAAATGAAATAAATAATTTTACAGATGGATGAAAACTAATAAAGTTTGCTAGCACCAACTCTCTTTAAAAGAAATGTAAAGGAATATTCTTCAGGCAGAAAGAAAATAATCTCAGAAGGTTCAAGACTCAGGATGGATTGAATAACATTATGTGTTAATTAAAATCATATATCTAAATGATTATTGAATTGATAAAGTAATGATACCCTTGGCCGAGGACCTCAATAAAATGTTAAAATACACCGTAAAATAATACATAGCATAAGATAGGTAAATGGATATGTAGCAGTTTGATATCAGTATAAATTACAAAAATAGACATAGGATTATGCTTGTAAACTGTTCAGTTAATCTGGGCATGATTAAGTTATGATAAGGGCACTGACTGGGCCACAGTCGGTAGGTCATTGAGACATGCCCATTGGTTGGTGGGGTCTCCTACATAAAAAGACATGGCAAAGGACAGGGCTGGAAGGGTTTTGTTGTTGGAGTTCTGCTGAGCAAGGACTGAAGGCCTGGGGGAAAAGAGAAAAGCCATTCATCTGACAGTCACAGCTGGCCTTGTGGAGACAGGGAAAGTTTAGAGATCAGCAAAGTCTACACCAGACATTGTGGAGGAAACAGTGGATTTGTGCCCAGAGAAAAATGCAGCCCTGGGAAGAGAGGAACCCAAGAAACCTGAACCCTGGGAAATGTCAGCAGCTGTCTTGCTCCAAGATGGGGTAACAGACTTTGGTGAAGGAAGAAACTTATGCTTTATGGCCTGGTAATTGTAAGCTTCTACTCCAAATAAATACCCTTTAAAAAGACCAAGAGATTTCTGGTATTTTCATCAGCACCCCTTTGGCTGACTAATACAGGATATAAATTGTTTTAAAGACATTATTTGACAAGTTAGTTAGAAATAATAAGTACAGATTTCAAAAGGCAAGGAAAAGTGTTATAATTTCACTGGTAAACTTTAAAGAATATTAAATAGTGCATCTCATCCAAATACATTGAAGAAAAAAAAATTGAACAAAAATAGTCAGTGAAGACAAATTATTCAGGATTTCCTTGGTTGCAATTTTGGCCTTTGTTCTGGGGCCACCTTACTCATGCATCTTTGGAAGCTGCACCTTTCTTATCCTTCAGAAGCCTAAGGTTTCCATGGTTGATTTATGGGGTGTTGCTTTCTCCCCATCATAATCCAAGTGCTGTATCTCTTCCCCATTTCCTAGTTATGATGTCACCAAACTGGATGTGACGCTCATTTGATGCAAGAAGAAGCATGACTGAAAGAACAGATAAAAAGGAGACATTCTTGCAATTCCCAAATTTGATGCTTAGATGATTGATATTGGATCTTCCTCTTGTCTAATGAATGCATTCAAAGCTATAATTTCCCTCTAACCATTGCTTTTGCTGCACCCCACAAACTAAGTCTTCCACTCCAAGCTGCTCCAAGAGTCCAGCCTCTGGCCTCTCCCTCATCCTCTCAGGGTTTCTGTGTCACTCCACAGCTGTAGCAGATTCTGGAACCCTCTCACACATGGCAGGATAAACATGGCAGCACTCTTTCTCTGTGTGTTCCATGAATATAGGCTTTAGCATAATGATTGGGGTCCATCCTGGTGCCTGAAAACTAATCAGAGGCCCTTAACTAAACTAAAGCAATCTAACAAAAAGTGACCTAATCGAACGGTCCCTTCTCTGAATCTAACCAAAATGCCCCACATACAAAAGGCTTACCCACACAGCAATGGGATAGTAAGAAATACTTTTCTGGGGTCCACACAAGACTCAAATGAGGAGATTAACCCAGGGCACAGGGATCAGGAAGGGGTCTCCTAATTCTGGAAAAATGTGAACTCATGAAGAAGTGGCTGTGTCTTGGGTGTAGCAATCATTGAGCAAAATGGGGTGCTGACCACCGTTGCACTAGTCCCTACAATGGTCCCAAGAAGAAATCAATATACTGTGCTTTCTCCACCAAATCTTAGCTCCAAAATCAGGTGTGTAAGTCAGAGAAATGTGCCATTATTCCTATCCCCAGAACCAGAGCACACAGATTTTGTCTGGGGAGGGGAGGGGGTGTGGAGGAAGTAGGCTGTAAAACTGAAAGCCCTTATTTCTTCTGCAAAGAACTGATTACATTTACAACAGAATGTTCAAATTCAACCCTAAGGTTGTTCTCAAAAGCAGTGGAGATTGTAGAGGGCCTGATATTTAATTCATCTCAATCCTTCAGGAAAAAGTGAAAGAAACACTTTTACCAATGAGTAAAAAAAAAAAAATTTGCTAGCAGCAACTCACTTTAAAAGAAATGTAAAAGAGCATTCTTCAAGCAGAAAAAAAATAATCTCAGAGAGTTCAAGATTCAGGATGGATTGAAGAACAATATCTGTTAATTAAATTCATATATCTAAATGAGTATTGAATGGGAAAAGTAATTATGATATCCATGGCCAAGGACATCAATAAAGTGTTAAAAGACACCACAAAATAATACAAAGCATAAGATGGGTAAATGGATATGTAGCAGTTTGATATCATCATGAATTCCAAAAAGAGATATGGGATTATCCCTGTAAACTAGTCTGTTAATCTGGGCATGATTAAGTTATGATCAGGGTATTCACTGGGCCACAGTCAGAAGGGCGTTGAGCAGAGCCCCTTGGTGGGTGGGGTTTCAAACATAAAAATACATGGTAAAGGAAAGAGTTGGATTAGTTTTTGATGTTGGAGTTCTGATGAGCCAGGAGAGAAGGACCCAGGGAAAAGAAACAAGCCATTCACCTGACAGTTCACAGCAGACCTTGTGGAGTGAGGCAAAGCTTTGAGATCCTCATAGTCTACAGCTGACCTTGTGTAGGAAACAGAGGAGCTGAGGCCATAGAGAAATTCATCACTGCAAAGAGAGGAACCCAAGGAGACTGAACCCTAGCAAATCTTAGCAGCTCTCTTGCTCCAAGACGGTGTAACAGACTTTGGTGAAGGAGGAAACTTATGTTTTATGGCCTGGTAACTGTAAGCTTCTACCCCAAATAAATACCCTTTATAAAGACCACCAGATTTCTGGTATTTTGCATCAGCACCCCTTTGGCTGACTGACACAGGATATAAAAATTTTAAAATATAATATTTGGCAAGTCAGTAAGAAATAATAAGTGCAGATTTGGAAAAGCAAGGAAAGATGTTATGATTTCCCCAGGAATCTTAAAAGAATGTGAAATAGTGCATCTCATCCAAATACATAGAAGAAAAAAAAAAAGAACAAAAATAGTCGGTCCAAGACAAAGTATTCATGATTAATTGGGTTGCCATTTTGGCCTTTGTACTGGGGACCCCTTGTTCATGCATCTTTGGAAACTGCACCTTTCTTATACTTCAGAAGCCTGAGGGTTACAGGGTTGATTTATGTGGTGTTGTTTTGTCCCCATGATAAATCAAGTGCTGTATCATTTCCCCATTTCCTAGTTATGAAGTCACCAAACTGGATGTGATGCTCATTTGAAGCAAGAAGAAGCGTGACTGATAGAACAAATAAAAAGGTGATATTGTTGCAGTTCTCAAGTTGTACACTTAGATGATTGATATTGGATCTTCCTCATTTCTAATGAATGCATTCAATGCTATAAATTCTCCTCTAAACACTGCTTTGGCTGCACCCCACAAACTATGAAGAAGCATGGGGCATTAAGAAGCAGAAAGAATCACGTAACAAAAGGCTTGTGCGTGAAGCTATATCGACTTCCACAACACTACAGACTAAAGATGAAGGCAGTTAATGTAAGAAAGTTGGGAAAATATTTTCTCTGACTGCAAACATTGTTTCCTCAAAATAACACTTCTATGAATGTAGCTTCACTTTGAAGGAATTTGCATCATGCTTACCTAAGTATGAGGGAATCTGTGTAACGAAAAAGGAATGAAGATGATGAGTTTTGCCAGGTACCCAACATGGCAGTGCTCCCCTTTAAGTGTAAGGAATGTATAGTTTTCTTGGAAATTCAACTTCCTGAGATTACTTGAGAATTAACTATTCAGAGAAACATTTTAGGATTTCATGAATTTGGGAAAGCTAGAGTCACATCACAGAAAAATGCAGGAGTAACTCACTGTGAATGTAAGGAATATTGGAAATCCTTCAGCCAGGCATTAAATATCATTGAGCATGAAATATTCATACATTAGTTTCTATTGTAATGAACATGGGAATGCTTCCATCTGAAACAAAACCTCATGCAATATGGGAAAATTCCAACTAGAAAGAAACCATATGAGTGTCCTGAATGTAGTCTGTTCTTTACACTCATTTTTTACTCCTCATTTTAAAAGCCATACATGGAACAAGCATAGAAATGTAATACATGTGGGAAAGTTTTCAACCTGACAGAAAACCTCTTTATTCATGAGAAAATTCTTACTGAAGGGAAATCATATGTATGTGGGAGAACTTTAATTCAAATGTCAAATCTTAGATACCAGAGATTTCCTACTGCAAAGAAACCCTATGCATGTAAGTCATGTGAAAAAGCCTTTAGGTACAAATCATATCTCATAGAACATGAAAAAAACTCATAGTAGACAGAAACAAAATGAATGTAAAAAATGCAGAGAAGCCTTCAGCCAAAAGCAATAGTTCATTAAGCAACAGAGTATTCATTCTTGAGAAAAAACCTATATAGGCAATGAATGTGAAAAGCCTTCAACCAGAAGGAAAACCCTGTTAACCTTCTGAGACTACATGCTGGAGAGAACCCTAATGAATGTGATGGATGTGGTAAATCTTTCATTCAGAAATGAAGCCTCATTACACACTAGAGAAGACCAACTGGAAAGTAACCCTATATATGTAAGTAATGTAGGAAAGCATTTTGTAGCAAATCACATCTCACTGACCATGAGAAAATTCATAGTGGAGAGAATCCCTACATATGTAAGGAATTTGGAATAGACTTCAGCCAGAGGCAGTACCTCATTAAACATTACAACATTCATACTGGGGAGAAACCCTGTGAATGTAATGAATGTGAAACTCCAAAGAATCTACACTTCCAGTCTATGCAATTTTTTAACAATCTTTTAAGGAAGCAGCTATAACTGTGCAATTCAGGATTCTTTATCCTCTTGGAAAAATGCATTTGCATTTTTTTCTGAGATCTGCTCCACCCATTTCTTCTTCCGCACTCATCGGTGTTCAATTTGTTACCACTAATTTATGCATCAGAACTCGAGATTTCTCATAGTTTATGTAAAGATGGGCATTCCACTTATTTCAAATTATCCTGGTTCTTTTCATTGGTTCTCCAATCCATTACATTCCGAGTAAGCATTTAAAAAATTACCATTTAAAAAATAATGCTGCCCATTATCGTAACATTTTCTTATCAGGCACCCCAACCATTTATATTTTTTCAGATTCTTCACCTGATTCTGCTGTGGATTCAAGTTTAACAGCCACTGAACTACAGTAGCCTGCTTTCTACTGAACTCCAATTTTCCTTCTCATTTTAAATAAAAAATATTCTTGTCATAATTAGATGATATACTTCAAATCTCAAGTATTTTAAGAAGCTAGAAAATTTTTTTTGGTTTTTAAGTTGTACTCCAATATTTTTCTCATATCTGATAGGCTGAGGGATGGATGAAATGAGGGAATGCATGTATTTACAACCACAAATGTGTACCCAAAAGAATCTGCCAATGCAGATAATTCTGAGGGAGGAGGAATGGGGGTTGAGGCTAGAGAAGGAATTTTGCTGTTTGCCAAAACAGATATAAATTACTTGTACACTCTGCACGGATAATTTGGTGAGAATTTAAAAGAATTTATGAAAATAGTTCACATTGAATTTATACAAAGTGGTTGATTTGAAGATATTGATTTGAATCTGCAACATTACTGGTAGGTCCCTTCCCCTCACCCTTTGCAAATACAGTCACCCATAAAGGAAAATGCTCACTCCACTTGGCCCTCTCCCCAGACACCTTGATGGGTGGAGGCCTCCCTCAGCAAGAGTGAGCCTGGAGCACAAGGATCATGGACATGACCTTCTGAATGCCACACTACTCAATACACATGTCTGGTTTTTGGGCTGTTAGCACCAAAGCAGAAGTCGGACTTCCTGCTGCTTACTCCCCAGTGAAGACCCGCCTGAGTGACTCACATTACTAACTGAGGCTGTGAGTGCTGAGCAGGCCTTTCTCTCTGTCCTCCTTTGCAGGTCCAGAATCTATTATCATGATTTTCATTGGGGCTCTGAGAGTTTGGTTCCCAGAAAGACATTCCCTCTCAGGCATGTGTGAACTGCAGTGAACACATGGTACATTCCAGGTTCCTCAGGTATTCCTCAGCTTCTTCCCATTCAACCCCTCAGTTCTCTTCTGGGATTGAAGAGGTCTGCATTATTTTCAAGACGGTTAAAAATCTGTTGAAATTTCAATATTTAATTAGTCTGAGTAATATCTGGCCGCTATACCCGTTGAGGTGTTCTGCAAACATGGCACTATCTCACAACCTCACTTCCATTCTTGTCAGCCCGAGGTGCCAGGACTTTCTGGGATTCCTGTACTATTTCTTAGGGTTATTGGCCTAATGGTGCTCCTTCTGGTGATGTTATTGCAGTAGCCAATGCTGTAATGTGAATTTTGACATTTCCTTCCTGACACCAGCAAGGTTCATCTTGGCATTGCTCTTTCTTTTGCTGCCCAAAGATTGCAGAAGTGAATGTAGAAATAGAAGCAGGAGACTTGAGTCAGTTCATGAGACCCAGGAGGTGTACAGTAAGAGAAGCCTCCTCAGAGGGTGAATGCTGGAGGTCAAGGGATGGAGGGAAGTGCAAAACGAGCAGCAGCAGGAAGGTTCCTCTCTGTGTCCTGACTCATCTGCTGCACCAGACCCCAGGTCCAAGAGTTTCATCTGCCCCTGCTGAACTGGTCAACCCCTGCCTGAGCAGGTACATCATACTGGGGCATCTGTGACTTGATTCTTGTCCCCAAAGCATGTGACACTCCTGCTTGACTCCCTGTCTTGCAGGTCTTGCTGGCAAAGAGCATTTCTCCCCTCCATCTTACCAGTAGTCATTCCCTTCTGGTCTGGAGACACCCAGTTTACAGGTGAATTCACTGTGCAGCAGCATAACACTGCCATTTGGGAACAGTGCAACTCCCCACCCCATGTCCCTAGCTGTTTGAATTTGCCAAGCATTGCCAATGAAAAATACCAGAAATTGGTTGGGTTTTATTGGAACTTATTAGCATTAAATCTTACCGTTCTGATTGTAAACATGTCCAAATCAAGACTTCCTGAAAAATTCTCTCTTAACAAGGGTCAGCTGCTGCTGGATTCCTGCCAAGGCAAAATGTTGGACCTGCCTGTCTCTCTTTGCATTCTCCTCTAAACTCACTTTCTCCCTGAGCTCTGCAAAGGGCCATCAGACACAATTTCTCACACATCTCCTTTCTCCTCTGACCTGCATGTTTTCAGGTTCAAGCTGCTCCAAGCCTCCAGCCTCTGGCCTCTCCCTCCACCTCCCAGGTTTCCTGTGTCTCTCCACAGCTGTAGGAGAACATGGAGACCTCTCCCACATGGCAGGGTAAACATGGCAGCACTCTTTCTCTGTGTGTTCCATGTATGTAGTACTTCACAATGATTGGGGTCCATCCTGGTGCCTGGAATGTAATCAAAGGCCCTTAACTAAACTTAATCAATCTAACAAAAAGTGACCTAATTGAAAGTTCCCTTATCTGAATCTAACCAAAATGTCCTACATACAAAAGTCTTACACACACAGCAATGGGTTAGTAAGAATATACTTTCTGGAGTCCTGCAAGACCCAAATGAGGGCATTAACCCAGGGCATAGGGATCAGGAGGGTTCTCCTAAGACCGGAAGAAATGGGAGCTCATGAAGCAATGACTGTACTTTGGGTGTGGCCATCATTGAGCAAAATGGGGTGGTGACCACCATTGCACTGGTCCATAGAATGGTCACAAGAAGAACTTAATATACTGTGCTTTCTCCATCAAATCTTGGCTCCAAAACCAGGTGTGTAACTCAGAGAGGTGTGCACATATTCCCATCCACAGAGCCAGAGCACACAGATTTTGCCTGGAGGGTTGTGGGGGAGGGCTGGAAGCATGCTGTAAAACAGAAACCCCTAATGTTTTCTCCAAAGAACTGTGATTACATTTAAAACAGAATGGAGAATTTCAAAACTTAGGGTGCTCTCAAGAGCAGTGGAGAACATCGAGGGCCTGAGATTTAATTCATCTCAATCTTTCAGGAAGAAGTGAAAGAAATAATTTTACAGAGGAGTGAAACTAATAAAGTTTGCCTGCAGTAACTCACTATAAAAGAAATGTAAAAGAATATTCTGCAGGCAGAAAGAAAATAATCTCATAAGGTTCAAGATTCAGGATGGATTGAAGAACAATATCTGTTAATTAAATCCTTATATCTAAATGACAATTGAATGGATAAAATAATAATGGTATCCATGGCCTAGGACATCAATAAGGGGTTAAAACACACCATAAAATAATATATTGCATAAGATGAGTAAATGGATATGAAGTAGTTTGTTATCATTATGAATTCCAAAAATAGATAGGGGATTATGCTTGTAAACTTATCTATTAATCTGGACATGATTAAGTGATGATAAGGGCATTGACTGAGCCACAGTCAATAGGATATTGAGCCCTGCCCCTTGGTGGGTGGGGTCTCAAACATAAAAAGACATGGCAAAGGACAGAGTTGGAGCATTTTTGATGTTGGATTTCTGATGAGCAAGGACAGAAGGCCCCAGGGAAAAGAGACAAGCCATTCACCTGAAAGTTCCCAGCTGCCTTGTGGAGAGATGCAAAGCTTAGAGAACCTCATAGTAGACAGCTGACCTTGTGGAGGAAAAGGGAGCTGAGCCCAGAGAGAAACACAGCCCTGGGAAGAGAGCAACCCCACAAGCCTGAACCCTGGCAAATGTCGGCAGCTGTATTTCTCCAAGACGGGGTAATAGACTTTGGTGAAGGGAGAAACTTAAACTTTATGACCTGGTAACTGTAAGCTTCTACCCCAAATAAATACCCTTTATAAAGACCAACAGATTTCTGGTATTTTGCATCAGCACCCCTTTGGCTGACTATTACAGGATATAAAATGTTTTAAAATATATTATTTGGCAACTCAATAACAAATAATAAACGCCGATTTGGAAAGGCAAGCAAAAATGTTGTAATTTTGCTGGTAAACTTTAAAGAATATTAAATACTGCATCTCATCTAAATACATACAAGAGAAAAAAATTGAGCAAAAATAGTCAGTCCAAAACAAGGTATACAGGATTTCCCTTGTTGCAATTTTGGCCTTTTTACTGGGGCCACCTTACTAATGTGACTTTGAAAGCTGCACCTTTCTTATCCTTCAGAAATTGGAATGTTCTATGGTTGATTTATGGAGTGTTGATTTTTTCCCATCATAAATCAAGTGCTCTATCACTTACCAATTTCCTTGTTATTAAGTCACCAAACTGGATGTGATGATCATTTTAAGCAAGAAGAGCCATGGATGATAGAATAAATAAAAAGGAGATATTGTTGCACTTCCCAAATTGGATGCTTAGATGATTGATAATGGATCTTTCCTCTTTTCTAATAAATGTTTTCAGTGCTATAAATTTCCTTCTAGGCAGTGCTTTTGCTGCTCCCACAAACTAAGAAGAAGCATAGGACATTAAGGAGCAAAAAAACCACATGGCAAAAGACTTGTGAGTGAAGCTGTACCCACTTCTGGAACAATACAGACTAAAGATAAAGGCAGAGAATGTAACAAAGCTGGGAAAATCTTTTCCCTTACGGCAAGCATTGTTTCCTCATAATAACACTTTTATGAATGTAAATTCACTTTGAAGGAATTTGTATCATGCTTACCTAAGCATGAGGTTATCTATGTAAGGAAAAAAGAAGAAACACAATGAGTTTTGCCAGTTTGTGCCACATGGTAGTCTTCCCCTTTAAGTGTAAAGAGTATGAGGTTTTTTTGGGAATTCAACTCATGAGATACATGAGAATTAATCCTCTGGAGAAACCATTTGGGATTTCAAGAATTTGGGAAAGCTAGAATCACATCAAAAAAAACATTCCTGTGTAAAAGCTTGTGTATGTAAGGAATACCGGAAATCCTTCAGCCAGGCATTAACTCTCATTGAGCATGAAATATTTATACATCGGTTAGTATTGTAATGAACATGGGAATGGTTCCATCTGAAACAAAACCTCATGGAATATGAGAAAATTCAAACTAGAGAGAAACCATATGAGTCCCCTGAATGTAGTCTGTTTTTTACAGTCATTTTTTATTCATCATTTTAAAAGCCATACAGGGGAACAAGCATAGAAATGTATTACATGTGGGAAAGTATTCAATCTGAGAGAAAACCTCTATATTCATCAGAAAATTCTTACTGAAGAGAAATCACATATATGTGGGAGAGCTTTAACTCAAATGTCAAATCTCAGATACAAGAGATTTCTTACTGCAAAGAAACCTTATGCATATAATTCATGTGAAAAAGCCTTTAGGTAAAAATCATATCTCATAGAAAATGAAAAAAACTCATCGGGCACAGCAACAAAATGAATGTAAAGAATGCAAAGAAGCCTTCAGCCAAAAGCAATGGTTCATAAGACATAAGAGCATTCATTCTAGAGAAAAAAACCTATATAGGCAATGAATGTGGAAAAGCTTTCAAACAGAAAGAAAACCTCATTAACCATCTGAGAATAGATGCTGGAGAGAAACCCTATGAATATGATGGATGTGGGAATGCTTTCTTTCAGAAATCAAGCCTCATTTCACACAAGAAAAGACCAACTGGAGAGAAACCCTAATATATGTAAGGAATGTAGGAAAGCCTTCAGGAGAAATTTAAATGTCACTGAGCATGAGAAAATTCATAGTGTAGTGAAACCCTATATATGTAAGCAATGTGGAATAGCCTTCAGCCAGAGGCAGTATCTCATTAAACATTACAACATTCATGCTTGAGAGAAACCCTGTGAATGTAATGAATGTGAATCCCCAAAGAATCTCCACCTCCTGTCTGTGCAACTTGTTGCAAATCTTTTAAGGAAGAGGCTGTGACTGTCCAATTCAGGATGTTTTTCTCCTCTTGGAATAGTGCACTTGCAGTTTCTTCTGACATCTTCTATTCCCACATCTTCTTCCACACTCATCTGTGTTCAATTTGTTACCACTAATTTATGCATCAGAAATCGAGATTTCTCTTAGTTTATGTAACGATGGGCTTTCCACTTATTTCAAATTATCCTGGTTGCTTTCACTGGTATTTCAATTCATTACATTCTGAGTAAGAAGTTTAAAAATTACCATTATAAAAATAATGCTGCCCATTATTGTAGCATTTTCTTATAAGGCACCCCAACCATTTATATTTTTCAGATTCTTCACCTGATTCTGATGTGGATTCAAATTTATAGCCACTGAAATACAGTGGCCTGCTTTCTACTTAACTCCAGTTTTCCTTATTATTTGAAATCAGAAATGATCCTTTCATGATTAGATGATATATTTCTAATCTAAAGTATCTTAAGATGTTAGAAAATTTATTTATATTCTTAAGTTGTACTCCAATAGTTTTCTCATACGTGATAGGTTGTGGGATGGATGAAACTAGAGAATGCAAGCATTTACCAACATAAATGTATTCCCAAAAGAATCTGCCAATGGAAATAATTCTGAGGAAGGAGAAATGGGTATTGCAGCTAGAGAAGGAATTTGCTGTTTGCCATAACAGACAAAAATTACTTTTATAATCTTTGTATGGTTAATTTGGTTATAATTTAAAAGAAATAATGAAAATAGTACACAATGAAATCATACAAAGTGGTTGATTTGAATATATTCATTTGTATCTGCAACATAACTGTGGGGCACTTCTCCTCACACTTTGCAAATTCAGTGGCCCATAAACAAAGTGCTCACTCCCTTCAGTCCCCTCCCAGCTGCTTGGATGGGTGGAGGCATCCCTCAGAAAGAGTGAGCACAGAGCACCAGGAGCATGGACAGGAACATATGACAGCCACACTGCTCTCTACATATATCAAGTTAGAGGGCTGTTAGCACAACAGGAGAAGAAGGACTTCCTGCTCCTTACTCCCCAGTGGAGACCCGTTTGAGTGACTCACATTACTAATTGAGGCTATCAGTGCTGAGCAGGGTTTTCTCCCATCTCCTCCTTTGTGGATCCAAAACTTATGATGATCGTTTTCATTGGGGCTGTGAGAGATTGGTTCCTGAATAGGACATTCCCTCTCTGGCTTGTGGAACTGCAGTGAACACGTGTTTCATTCCAGCTTCTTCAGTTGTTTCTCAGCTTCTTCCAATCCAACCCCTCTGTTTTCTTGTGGGATTGAAAAATCTGCATCATTTTCAACACTGTTAAAAATGTGTTGAAAATTTAATATTTGTCTGAGAAATATCTGGCATCTGTACCCTCTGAGGTTTCCTGCAAACTGCACTATCGCACAACTTCACTTCTATTCTTGTCAGCCCTAAGTCCCAGGCTTTTGTGGGATTTCCATGCTATTTATTAGGGTCACTGGCCTAATGGTGAAAATTCTGTTGATGTTATTGCTGTAGCCAACGCTGTCATGTGAATTTGACATTTCCTTCCTGACACGAACAGGTTTCATCTTGGTATTGCTCTTTCTTTAGCTCCCCCAGGATTACAGAATGTGAATGTAGACCTGGAAGCAGGACCCCTGAGTCTGTGCCTGATACCCAGGAGAGGTAGTCTAAGAGCAGCCTCCTAAGGGGGTCAATGCTGGAGGCCAAGGGAAGCAGGGAAGGGCAAAAGGAGTGGGAGCAAAGAGTCTCTTCTCAGTGCCCTGACAACTCTGATGCACCAGACCCAGGACCCATGCTTTTATCTGCCCGTGCCATCCTGGCCAAACCCTGCCTGGGGCAGGTACATCATAATGGGGCATCTGTGACATTATACTAGGCCTGAAATCATGTGACTCTCCTACATGACTCCCTGTCTTGCAGGCCTTGCTGGCCAAGAGCACATCCCCTCCATATTACCAGTACTCATTCCCACCAAGACTGGGGACACCCAAGTTTACAGGTGAATTCTTTTGGCAGCAGCATCACACTGCCATTTGGGAACAGTGAAGCTCTCCCACCCTGTGTCCCTAGCTGTTTGGGTCTGCCAAGTGTTGCCAATGCCAAATAAGAGATATAAATTGCTGTCATTGGAATTTATTAGGGTTAAACTCACAGTTCTGAGGCTGTGAAAATGTTCAAATCAAGGCTTCATCAATAATGCTGTCCTAACAAGGGTCAGCAGCGGCTGGACTCCTGCCAAGGCAAAATGTTGAGCCTGCCTGTCTCTCTCTGCCTTCTCCTCAAATTCACTTTCTCTCTTAGCTCAGCAGTGGGCCATCAGACACATTTGCTCACATCTCTCCCTTCTCTGGCCTAGAGGTATTCAGCTTCATGCTGCTCCAAGGCACCAGCCTCTGCCCTCTCTCTCAGCCTCTCTGGGTATCTGTGTCTCTCCATAGCTCTGAGAGATCCTGGGACTCTCTTCCACATGGCAGGGTAAACATGGCAGCACTCTTTCTCTGTCTTCCATGTATGTAGGACTTCAGCACAATGATTGGGTTCCATCCTGGTGCCTGAAATCTAATCAGAGACCCTTAACTAAACTAATGCATTCAAACAAAAAGTGAATGAATTGAAAGGTCCCTTATCTGAATCTAAAAAAAATGTCATACATACAAAATGCTTACACACAGCAATGGGTTAGTAAGAACATAATTTTCTGGGGTCCTCACAAGACTTAAATGAGGGTATTAACCCAGGGCACAGGGATCAGGAAGGGTCTTCTAAGCCCGGGAGAAATGGGAACTCATGAAACAGTGGCTGTACTTTGGGTGTTGCCATCATTGACCAAAACGTGGTGCTGACCACAATTGCACTTATTCCTAAAATGGTCCCAAAAAGAACTCAATATACTGTTTTGCTCCACCAAATCTTAGCTCCAAAATCAGGCATGTAACTCAGAGAGGTGTTCCATTATTCCCATCCCCAGAGCCAGAGCACACAGATTTTGCCTGGGCGGTGGTGGGCCAGAAAGCAGGAAGTAAAACTGAAAGCCCCTAATTTCTTCTCCAAAGAAACTATTACATTTACAACAGAATGTAGAAATTCAAACCTAAGGGTGCTCTCAAAAGCAGTGGAGATCTTGGAAGGCCTAAGATTTAATTAATCTCAATCCTTCAGAAAGATGTGAAATAAAAACATTTAAAGATGAGTAAAATCTAATAAAGTTTGTTAGCAGCAACTCACTTTAAAAGAAATGCAAAAGAAAATTCTTCAGTGAGAAAGAAAATAATCCAAGAGGCAGACGGTCCAAGATTCAGGATAGATTGAAAAACAATATCAGTTAATTAAATTCATATATTTAATGACTATTGAATGGATAAATTAATAATGATATCCATGACCTAGGACATGAATAAAGTGTTAAAATATACCATAAAATAATATATAGCATAAGATGGGTAAATAGATATGTAGCAGTTTGATATCATTATGAATTCCAAAAAATAGATATTGGATTATGCTTGTAAACTGATCTGTTAATCTTGGCATGATTCAGTTATCATAAGGGCATTGACTGGGCCGCAGTCCATAGGGCATTGTGACCTGCCCCTTGGTGGGCAGGTTCTCAAACATAAAAAGACATGGCAAAGGACAGAGCTGGAGTAGTTTCTGATGTTGGAGTTCTGAGGTGCAAGCACAGAAGACCCCAGGAAAAAGAGAGAAGTCATATACCTGACAGTTCACAGCTGGCCTTGTGGAGAGAAGCAAAGCTTAGAGAGCCTCATAGTCTACAGATGACCTTGTGGAGGAAACGGTGGAGGTGAGCCCAGAGAGAAATGCGACCATGGGAAGAGAGGAAACCAAGAAGCCTGAACGCTGGCAAATGTTGGCAGCTGTCTTGCTACAAGACAGGGGTAACAGATTTGCTGAAGGAAGAAATTTATGCTTTATGGCCTGGTATCTGTAAGATTCTACCCCAATAAATACCCTGTATAAAGACCAACAGATTTCTGGTATTTTGCATCAGCACACATTTGGCTAAATAATACAGGATATATAATGTTTTAAAATACAATTTTTTGGCCAGTCAATAACAAATAATAGGTGCCGATTTGGAAAGGCAAGCAAGAATGTTATAATTTCCCCAGTAAACTTTAAAGATTATTAAATAGTGCATCTCATCCAAAGACATAGAAGAAAAAAATATTGAACAAAAATAGTCAGTTCAAGACAAAGTATTCAGGATTTCCTGGGTTGCCATTTTGGCCTTTTTTCTGGGGCCACATTAATTGTGCATCTTTGGAAGCTGTATGTTTCTTATCCTTCAGAAGCCTCAGTTCTCCAGGGTTTATTTATGGGGTGTTGTTTTGTCCCCATCATAAATTGAGTGCTGTATCCCTTCCCCATTTCCTAGTTATGAAGTCACAAAACTGGATGTGCTGCTCATTTGAAGCAAAAGATCCATGAATGATAGAACAAATAAAAAGGAGATATTTTTGTGCTTCCCAAATGTACACTTAGATGATTGATATTGGATCCTTCCTATTTTCGTATGAAAGAATTCAATGCTATAATTTCCCTCTAAGCACTGCCTTTGCTGCTCCCCACAACCATGAAAAAGCATAGGACATTAAGAAGCAGAAAGAACCACATAACAAAAGGCTTGTGAATGAAGCTATATCCACTTCTGCCACAGTACAGTCTTTAGATGAAGGCAGGGAATGTAAGAAAGTTGGGAAAATATTCTCTCTGACACCAAGCATTGGTTCCTCAAAATAAAAATTCTATGAATGTAACTTCACTTTGACGGAATTTGCATCATGCTTACATAAGCGTGGAGGAATCTATCTAAGGAAAAAAGAAGGAAGACAGTGAGTTTTGCCAGTTTGCCCCACATTGTAGTCCACCACTTTAAGTATAATGAGTGTGAAATTTTCTTGGAAATTCAACCTCATGAGATATCTGAGAATTAATCATTCAGGGAAACCATTAGGGATTTCATGAATTTGGGAAAGCTAGAGTCATATCAAAGAAACATGCAGAATAAAACCCTGTATATGTAAGGAATATTGGAAATCCTTTAGCCAGGCATTAAATCTCATTGAGCATGAAATATTCATACATTGGATACTATTGTAATGAACATGGGAATGCATCTGTCTGAAACAAAACCTCATGGAATATGAGGAAATTCCAACTAGAAAGGAACCATATGAGTGTCCTGTATGTAGTCTGCTCTTTATAGTTATTTTTTACTCCTCATTTAACAGCCATACAGGGGTACATGCAAGGAACTGTACTTCATGTGGAAAAGTTTTCAACCTGAAAGAAAACCTCTTTATTCATCAGAAAATTCTTACTGGAGAGAAAAAGTATATATGTGAGCGTGTTGTCTTCAAATGTCAAATCGCAGATACAAGAGATTTCCTATTGCAAAGAAACTCTTTGCATGTAAAGCATGTGAAAAACATTTAGGTACAAATCATATCTCACAGAACATGAAAAAAATTCATAGTGGACAGAAACACAATGAATGTAAGGAATGCAGAAAAGCCTGCAGCCAAAAACAATTGGTCATTAAACATCAGAGCATTCATTCTAGAGAAAACCCTATATATGCAATGAATGTGGAAAAGTCTTCAACCAGAAGGAAAATTTCATTAACCATCTGAGAATATATACTGGAGTGAAAACCTGTGAATGCAATGGATGTAGGAAAGCTTTCATTCAGAAATCAAGCCTTATTACACACCAGAGAATAAAACTGGAGAGAAACCGTATATATGCATGGAATGTAGGAAAGCCTTCAGTAGCAAAGAAATTCTCACTGACAGCGAGAAAATTAATAGTGGAAGGAAACTCTATATATGTAAGGAATGTGGAATAACCTTCAGCCAGAGGCTGTATCTCATTAAACATGACAACATTCATACTGGGGAGAAGCCCTGTGAATGTAAAGAATGTTAATCTCCAACAAATCTCCATTTCAAGTCTGTGCAACTTGTTGTCATTCTTTTAGGTAATCCGCTGTGACTGTGCCATTCAGGATGTCTTTCTCCTCTTGGAAAAGTGCACTTGCAGTTTCTTCTGAGATCTGCTCCTCCCACATCTTCTTCCACACTCATCTGGGTTCAATATATTACCACTAATTTATGCATCAGAACTTGAGATTTCTCCTAGTTTATGTAAAAATGGGCTTTCCACTTATTTCAAATTATCCTGGTTGTTTTCAGTGGTTCTTCAAACCATTCCATTCTGAGTAAGCATTTTAAAAACTACCATTTTTAAAAGAATGCTGCCCATTATTGTAGCTTTGGTTTTTCAGGCACCCCAACCATTTCCATTTTTTCAGATTCTTCACCTGATTCTGATGTGGATTCAAGTTTTACAGCCACTGAACTACAGTGGCCTGCATTCTTCTTCACTCAAATTTTCCTTATTATTTTAAATCACAAATAATCCTTTCTTAATTACTTGATATACTTCTAATCTTAAGTATTATAAGAAGTTATAAAACTTATTTATATTATTTAGCTGTACTCCAATATTTTTCTCCTAGGTGTTAGGGTTAGGGATAAATGAAACTAGAGAATGTGTGTATTTACAAACAGAAATGTATACCCAAAAGAATCTGCCAATCAGGTAATTCTGAGGAAGGAGATATGGGGGTTGAGGTTAGAGAAGGAATTTGCTGTTTGCCATAACAGACATAAATTATTTTTATACTCTTTGCATGGAAAATTTGGTTATAATTTAAAAGAAATTATGAAAATAGTACACAATGAAATCAAACAAAGTGGTTGATTTGCAGAAATTGATGTGTATCTGCAACATTACTGGAGGGGGCACATCCCCTCACACTTGGCAAATACAGTCACCCAAAAAGGAAAAGTGGTCACTCCCATTGGCACCCTCCCCAGCTGCCTAGACAGGTGGAGGCCTCCCTCAGCAAGAGTGAGAACAGAGAATGAGTACCATGGATGTGTCCATCTGATGGCCACAATGCTCTCTCCATGTGTCCGGTTAGAGGTCTGTTAGCCCAACAGAAGATGGACTTCCTGCTGCTTATTCCCCAGTCAAAACCTGCTCGAGTGACTCACCTCACCAACTGAGGCTGTGAGTGCTGAGCAGGCCTTTCTCCCTGTCCTCCTCTGTCAATCCAGAACCTATGATGATGGATTTCATTGGGGCTCTGAGAGTTTGGTTCCCAAAGAGGACATTCCCTCTCTGGTTTGGGGGAACTTCAGTGAACACTTGTTACATTCCAACTTCTTCAGTTGTTCACCAGCTTCTTCCCATCCAACCCCTCCATTCTTCTCTGAGATTGAAGAGGCTGGCAACATTTTCAACACTGTTAAAAATGTGTTGAAAATTTAATCTTTAATTAGTCTGAGAAATATCTGGCATCTGCACCCTCTGAGGATTTCTGCAAGCATTGAACTATCTCACAACCTCACTAGTATTCTTGTCAGCCCTGGTCCCAGGACTATCTGGGATTCTTGTACTATTTCTTAAGGCCACTGGCCTAATGGTGCTCATTCTGGTGATATTATTGCTGTCGTGAATGTTATAATATGAATTTTGACATTTTCTTCCTGACACCAACAGGTTTCATCTTGGCACTGCTCTTTCTTTAGCTGCCCCCAAGAATGGAGAAGTTGAATGTAGAACTGGGAGCAGGAGGCCTGGGTCTGTGCCTGAGACCCAGGAGGGATACACTAAGAGCAGCATCCTCAGAGGGTCAAGGCGGGAGGCCAAGGGAAGGAGAACATGGCCAAATGAGCAGGAGGAGGAAGTCTCTTCTCTGTGCCCTGACTCCTCTGCTGAACCAGATCCCAGGTCCCATGAATTTATCGGCCCCTACCCACCTGGCCAACCCCTGCCTGAGGCAGTTACATCATACTGGAGCATCTGTTACATTATACTAGTCCCCAAACCAAGTGACTCTCCTGCCTGACTCCCTGTCTTCCAAGCCTTGCTGGCCAAGAGAACTTGCCCCTCTTTCTTACCAGTAGTCATTCCCACCTAGTCTGGAGACACCCAGAGTTTACACATGAATTCACAGGGCAGCAGCATCACACTGCCATTTGGGAACAGGGCAGTGCTCCAACCATGTATTCCTAGATGTTTCAGCTTGCCAAGTGCTGCCAATGCAAAATACCAGAAAGAGGAGGGATTTTTTGGAAATTATTAACTTTAAAGATTACAGTTCTGAGGATGGGAAAATGTCCAAATCAAGCCATCTTCCAAAATGCTGTCTTAACAAGGGCAAGCTGCTGCTGGACTCCTGCCAATGCAAAGTGTTGGGCCTGCCTGTCTCTCTCTGCCTTCTCCTCCAAAATCACTTTCTCCCTGAGCTCAGCATTTGTCCATCAGACACAATTGCTCACAACTCTCCCTTCTCCTCTGGCCTGGGTGTCTTCAGCTTCAAGCTGCTCCAAGACTGCAGCCTCTGGCCTCTCCCTCAGCCTCTCATGACTTTTGTGTCTCTCCACAGCTGTAGGAGATCCTGGAGACTTTTCCCACATGGCAGGGTAAATATGGCAGCACTCTTTCTCTGTTTGTGACATGTATGTGGGACTTCAGCACAATGATTGTGTTCCAACCTGGTGTATGAAATCTAATCAGAGGCACTTAACTAAACTAAAGCAATCTAACAAACATGACCCAATTGAAATATCCTTATCTAAATCTAATAAAAATATCCTACATACAAAAGGATTACATGCACAGCAGTGGGTTTGTAAGAACATACTTTCCCAGGGTCCACACAAGACTCAAACAAGGGCATTAATGCAGGGTGTGGGTCAGGAGGGGTTACTTGGTTTAGGGGAAATGGGAACTCATGAAGCATTGACTGTACTTTGGGTGTGGCCATCACTGAGCAAACTGGGGTGCTGACCTCCATTGCACACATCCCTAGAATGATCCCAAGAAGAACTCAATATACTGTGCTTTCTCCACCAAATCTTAGCTCCAAAATCAGATCTGTAACTCAGAGAGGTGTGCCGTTATTCCCATCCCCAGAGCCAGAGTGCACAGAATTTACCTGGGGGTTGGGATAGCACGAAGCAAACTGGAAAACTGAAAGGTCCTAATTTCTTCTCCAAAGAGCTGATTACATTTACAACAGAATGGAGAAATTCGATTCTAAGGTTACTCTCAAAGCAGTGGTGATCCTAGAGGGCCAGAGATTTAATTTATCTCAATCCTTCAGTAAGAAGTGAAAGAAATACTTTTAAAGATGAGTAAAAACTAATAAAGTTTGTAAGCAGCAACTCACATTAAAAGAAATGCAAAAGAATATTCTTCAGGCAGAAAGGAAATAATTTCAGTAAATTCAAGATTCAGGATGGATTGAAGAACAGTATCTGTTAATTAAATCCGTATATCTGAAAGACTATTGAACGGATAAAGTAATAATGATATCCGTGGCTTAGGACATGAATAAAGTGTTAAAACACACCATAAAATAATATATAGCAGAAGATGGGTAAATGGATATGTAGCAGTTTGATATCATTATGTTTTCCAAAATGAGATATGGATTATGATTGTAAACTGGTCTGTTAATCTGGGCATGATTAAATTATGATAAGGGCATTGACTGGGCCACAGTTGGTAGGGCGTTGAGCCCTGCCACTTATTGGGTGTGGTCTCAAACATAAAAAGACATGGCAAAGGACAGAGTTGGAGTAGCTTTTCATGTTGGAGTTCTGATGAGCAAGGAGAGAAGAACCCAAGGAAAAGAGACAAGCCATTCACCTGACATTTCACACCTGACCTTGTGGAGAGAGGCAAAGCTTTGAAATCCTCATAGCCTACAGCTGACCTTGTGCAGGAAACAGAGGAGCTGAGCCCAGAGAGAATTGCTGTCCTGGGAAGAGAGAAACCAAGAAGCCTGAACCCTGGCAAATGTCGGCAGCTGTCTTGCTACAAGACAGGGGTAACCAACTTTGGTGAAGGAAGAAACTTGTGCTTTATGGCCTGGTAACTGTAAGCTTCTACCCCAAATAAATACCCTTTATAAAGACTAACAGATTTCTGGTATTTTGCATTAGCACACTTTTGGCTGAATAATACAAGATACATAATGTTTTAAAATATATTATTTGGCCCATCAAAAACAAATGATAAGTGCAGATTAGGACAGGCAAGCAAGAATGCTATAATTTCCCTGGTAAACTTTAAAGAATATTAAATAGTGCGTCTCATCCAAATACATGGAAGAAAAAAAATATTGAACAAAAATTGTCAGTCTAAGACAAAGTATTCATGATTTCCTGGGTTGCCATTTTGGCCTTTGTTCTGGGGCCACCTTACTCATGTATCTTTGGAAGCTGAATCTTTCTTATCCTTCAGAAGCCTCAGGGTTCCATGGTTGAATTGTGGGGTGTTGTTTGTTCCCCATCATAAATCAAGTGCTATATCACTTCCCCATTTCCTAGGTATGAAGACACCAAAATGGATCTGATGCTCATTTGAAGCAAGAAGAGCCATGAATGATAGAACAAATAAAAAGGAGATATTGTTGTGCTTATCAAATTGGATGCTTGGATGATTGATATTGGATCTTTCCACCTTTCTAATGAATGAATTCAATTCTATAAATTTCCTACTAAGCACTGCTTTTGCTGCACCCCACAAATTATGAAGAAGCACTGGACATTAAGAAGCAGAAAGAACCACATAACAAAAGTCTTCTGAGTGAACCTATATCAACTTCCACTACAGTACACACTTAAGATGGAGTCAGAGAATGTAAGAAAGTTGGAAAAATATTTTCTCTGAGCGCAAGCATTGTTTCCTCAAAATAACAATTCTATGAATGAAACTTCACTTTAAAGGAATTTCCATCATGCTTACCTAAGCATGAGGGAATCTCTGTAAGGGAAAAAATAATGAAGACAATGAGTTTTGCCAGTTACCCCACATGGTAGTCCTCCCCTTTAAGTGTAATGAGCATGAAGTTTTTTTGGAAATTCAACCTCCTGTGATTACCTGAGAATTAATCCTTTAGAGAAACAATTTGCGATTGAATGAATTTGGGAAAAGTCGAGTACATTAGAAAAACATGCAGGAGTAAAACCATGTGTATGTAAGGAATATTGTAAATCCTTCAGCCAGGCATTAAATCTCAATGATCATGAGATATTCATACATTAGTTAGTATTGTAATGAACATGGGAATGCTTCCATTTGAAACAAAACCTTAGGAATATGAGAAATTACAAACTAGAGAGAATCCATGTGAGTGTCCTGAAAGTGGTCTGTTCTTTTAGGTCATTTTTTACTCCTTTGCAGATCCAGAACCTATGATGATGGTTTTCATTGGGGCTCTGAGAGTTTGTTTCCAAAACAGGAAATTCCCTAACTGTCTTGGGGGAACTGCAGTGAACACATGTTACATCCCAGCTTCTTCAGTTGTTCATCAGCTTCTTCCCATCCAAAACCTCCGTTCCCTTCTGGGATTGAAGAGGTCTGCATCATTTTCAACACTGTTAAAAATGTGTTGAAATTTCAATATTTAATTAGTCTGAGATATATCTGACATCTGCAACCTCTGAGGATTTCTGCAAACTGCACTATCTCACAACCTTACTTCTATTCTTGTCAACCTTAGGTCCCAGGACTTTTTGGGATTCTGGTACAATTTCTTAGCATCACTGGCCTAATGCTGCTCATTTTGGTGATGTTTTTTCTGTGAAACATGCAGGAGTAAAGCCCTGTGTATGTAAAGTTTATTGGAAATCCTTCAGCCAGGCATTAACTTTCATTGAGCATGAAATATTCATACATTAGTTGGCATTGTAATGGAGATTGAAATGCTTAGATTTGAAAGAAAACCTCATGGAATATGAGAAAATTCAAACTAGAGTGAAACCATATGAATGTCTTGAATGTAGTCTGCTCTTTACAATGATTTTTTACTCTTCATTTTAAAAGCCATACAGGGGAACAAGCATAAAAATGTAATATATGTGGGAAATCTTTCAACCTGACAGGAAACCTCTTTATTCATCAGAAAATTCTTACTGAATAAAAATCATATCTATGTGGGAAAGCCTTAATTCAAATGTCAAATCTCAGCTATAAGAGATTTCCTACTGCAAAGAAACCCTATGCATGTAAGGCATGTGAAAAAGCCTTTAGGTACAAATCATATCTCACAGTATATGAAAATCTCATAGTGGACAGAAACAAAATGAATGTAAAGAAGGCAGAGAAGCCTTCAGACCAAAGTAATAGTTCATTAAACATCAGATCATTCATTCTGGAGAAAAACCCTACATATGCAATGAATGTGGAGAAGTCTTCAACCAGAAGGAAAACTTCGTTAACCATCTGAGACTACATACTGGAGAGAAACCCTATGAATGTGATGGATGTGGGAAAGCTCTCATTCAGAAATCAAGCCTCATTACACACCAGAGAAGACAAACTGGAGAGAAACACTATATATGTAAGGAATGTAGGAAAGCCTTCAGTAGCAAATTAGATCTCATTGATCATGAGAAAATTCATAGTGGATTGAATCCCTATGTATTTAAGGAATGTGGAATAAACCTTCAGCCAGAGGCAGTATCTCATTAAACATTACAACATTCATACTGATGAGAAACCCTGTGAAGGGAATGAATGTGGAAAAGCCATTTTTCAAGTCATATCACTTACTGTACATGTGAGAATTCATACAAGTGATAAACCTTATGAATGTAAGGTATGTGGGAAGGCATTTTCTCAAACTTCATCTCTTACTGTGCATGTTAGAAGTCATACAGGTGAGAA
>JAQZBX010000293.1:0-22996 GCA_029593785.1 Cabassous unicinctus
GGGGATTGAACCCAGGTCCCTCCATATGGCAGACGGACGCCCAACCATTTGAGCCACATCCGCCCCCAGTAATATTCTTTCATCAATTGTAACAAAGGTACCAAACCAATGTCAAGTGTCAATAATAGGGAAGTATGAGGGTTAAGGCAATCTTCTTTTTGGGGCAATGAGAATGTGCACAACTCTGTGATTATATTGAGAGCCACTGACTGCACACTTTGAATGGATTATATGGTATGTGAATAAAATTGTTCCAAAAAATATGTGGTCTGTTAATTGAGTATAGTAATAAATGGACTATTGGTTTCAGTCCCCCATGTGAACCTTGTAACAGCACTGTGCTATTGTGAATCACATGAAATGAGGTTCTTAGAGGGTGTCCAGTTATAACCCCACTGGAAGAGGGGCCAGCAATTCTACTTGTACTCAGGTGGTAATGCAGGGTTTCAGAGGCGAAGTACACATGAAGAACAGGGAACATTTGTTTCAAATACTGTGTACTAATTTTTGACACTGTTTTCAGTAATATGAGTTACATATATGCTCAAAGCCACACTAGAAATATTTAAGAATGCCTGTACTGTCAGAGCAAATTAATTACAGAAGTATTTACCAAGCCTTTTCTAGGTGTCTACAATTTATTGTTTTGGAGCAAAGAATTAGGGATCAAAATGAGGAAATAATAAAATCTCTTTTTCTTTAAAATGTAAACTTGCAACTAAGCTCTAATTTTCTGAATAAATACAATGGCATACATTGATATATTTCTAGAAAATAAATAAAATGTGACACAGAACTCAAAATATAATATTTGTTCATCTTCCCATCTCATCAGCCATTAGTGGTGATTTTTATGGAGAAAACGAAACAGTTTCTAACGATAAACTCCTTTCAAAAAACACCCTAAGTGTAAAACTCACAAAATTGTACCTGCAAAGACGCAGATGCCTGTCATACCCACTCATAACTTTGGCTCTAAGTAGGTGGGCCAATTTTGAATAGAGAAGACTTTCACCCCACTCAAGTCTCAGGAAGGCTATGGGCAGGCTATCTGAGCACATCTGTGCAAGCTGGCACACACACACACCTTACTGATTTATAGGCTTGACTAATTACGTTTCTTCAAAAACTGTAGTCCCCGTCCTTTTGGATGTATTCCAGACCACCAAATGTACCAACTTCTGAGATGTGTGTGGGCGAAATGAAACCATGCTCACCCAGACACATGCATAGGAAAGCCGAAGAAATGAGTCTAGGACTTTGTGCCATGCAAAATCAGTTTTCTCATCTCAAGGTCACGTGCTGCATTGTCCCCATTGTCTAACTTCCTAATGGGCGTTTTTCTTCAACTTCGGATGTCGTCATGCACATACATCTAACAAATATACATTTTCGTTTTTCTGATTGTGCTGTACTATTGTGGGTTTAGTATATACAATTAAAATCTCCCACTCATTATGGAGTTTATACTTTACAGAATATTTTTGTATGACGAAAAGCGTAAAACATTGATGGACTGGTGACATTTGAGCAATCATACCTACTTAATCCAGAATAATCTCATTGAGCTAGAGTTACACAGTCTTCAAGCACAAGGAGAAGGAGCCTACCAAGAATCCCACATCAAAGTCACCTGTTCCACTCTATCAAGTGAAAAAAAGACGAACAACACTGAAGTTTCACAATAAATTTTAGTGAGTGAAAAATACACGTAAGAGAATCCTATTAATTTTAATATTTTGATTTTAACATGGCAAGATTTTTAATTTAATTATTTGCTTTCATTCACCCAAAGTCTTGCGGATTCTACTTAAATATATTTCACTGTACACATATTTAACATAATCCTCTTTTAATTAAAGTATATGAATTTATAAAAGATGCTGAATTTTGAGCAATTAAGTTTCAGATTAATGACATATACAGAAGATAAACGACAAAGTACCATGTGATAAGCAATGTGGAAATAAGACAATCAGCTAATATTCTTCATTTCTAGAGCACTCAGCAGGACTGAATGCTTTCGAACAGACTGCTGGCCTTGCCCCAAGGAGCTCTGATTATTACAGGACTCATGTTTCACCGTATCTTGCTTCCCTCTTTGCAATTACTTAGCGTTTAAGCAATCTGACCATTTAATAATGTCAAATCGTCCTTCAATTCTTGTCAACTTTCATTCACTCATTTAATAACATGCAGAAGAACAGAACAGGTTGCGAAGTCATACCGAACACGCTTCAGAGTGACCATCTCACACCACCATTCGCAAGAACTTATTGCGACATATAGTTATATACCTCTGAGCACGTGCACAAGATTTTATAAGGGATTGGGTCTCCTGTGAGATGGCAAGCCATTTCTGGGCATCTGACTTAATTTCAGAAGACCGTTGGATACTAAGGAGAATCCTGAGACTACCTAAGACTTTAGAGGAGACATCCAACCCTCTAATCTACAAATATGGTAACTGAGGCCTGGTGAGTTTATTTTGCTTATCTAAGGTCATACAATTAGTGACAAACTATGGGTTAGAATGCAATTTTCCTGACTCTCAAAAAGGCACCCATTTTGTTTATCTAGGTTTAAAAATACCCACAACAAATCGTGTGAGGTTGGAATGAAATATACATTCTGCATAATAAATAATATATATTATATATAATTTTTTTACATTTGGTTATATCTCATTTTACCTTCTCAAAATTATTGCAACCTTCACAATTATATTTCAAAACAAACTTTCAGAGTTGAATATTTAAATATTGTATTATAATACAAAAATATCTTAAAAACCCAAGTTTAATTTTGGTGCCATTTCACATGGATTGTTGTTAACATGCCACAAGCTGTAGACACTTAAAAATACTGTTTAATTTTCTTTAATCCATTTCGTTTTATGGATCTAAAATGGCCATCAGACAATAATACAGCAGTTTCCATAAGGAATAAATTGTTACTGCTTGACAAAAAACTCTTTTTATGCTAGAAGAGGGAAATATAAAAATGTCTTTTTCATATAATTATATTAAAAAATGTGTTAGTATGTTCTCTCATATTACAGCTGTTAGAACGTTTTTTTAAGCCACTGACTTAAGAGCTTTCCTTTCCTTCCTCATTTTTTCCTAATTAATTTCTGTTCAACCAAAGAATTCTTTCCTCTTATGGCTTCTGATATCATAGCTATCATAGGTATCTGAGCTCTCCCTTTCAAAAAATAAAAAGAAAGGCAAAAGTAAGAAGGTACCTAAGGAGGGTACTTTCCCATTTGGGTGTTATTCTTTATTTGAGTAGGGCAGTGATATTTATCATCCCCTACAAAATTTAAATCATCTGCTACTCAAAGAGGGACAGTGGTCATAAACAGGGAAGTATCACCTTCTTAGATATTAAAAGCTTCACAAACTTGGTCCTATAGGGAAGCATTTGTTACTAATAAATTTATTACAAAACATGAGTTCTCATAATTGTCCTGCTTTTATTTATAATTGTTATTCGCTACGTCTGTTAAAAAGAACCAGAATGAATTTAGAATGCTGTTTTTCTTCAAAAGATTCTTTCTTATATTTTCTCATATTTATTTTAGATTTTGTTTACACTTGAAATATTCAGAATATATGAGGTTGTTCTCATGTGCTTTGCAAGGTTTACAGACCTTTATTTTAATCTCTTCTTTTTCTGTTTTTGCATCCAATGGCTGGTTTTCTTTTTAAAGAATAAGGGAAGAAAGTCTGTTTAAGTAATAATGAAGTCCAACAACTGCTCTTTTTACACTACAATTACTTCACTATTAAAAAAAAAAAGGCAAGGCATGAAACTCAACTAATTACATTTATTAAAGATCTGAAGAAGCAGTGCTATCTCTGCCAACCCCTCCTACCTCCACCCTCACACCAACTGCCTGAATATTAGAAAATCTGGAGAGATACGATGCCTAACACAAATTATTCAACAGGGTAGAATTCTATATACATATATACAATATTCATGAGATACATTAGTGTTTTTCTTACCTAAGCTATCTGAGCTCATATAAACCGGACTTTTTATAAACCACCTCACTGACGTCCATTGGCACTCAATTAAGACAACTATAGTGATCTGTATTGATCAAGAAGTCAATACATTGACAGTGTTGGTATCTATTCATTTTGCACAGGTGGACATGGTTTAGCTTTATTTCCCAGTAAACAGTATACAGAAATGTAAAAAGTTCCAGTGGAGTAAGTAACCTTCTGTTATTAAAAACAAGCAAGTTATCAATTAAGAAAAAAAAACAACCATTTGCCTGCAATATGAATTTAATGGTATTGATCAATAAATATTATATTGTTTAAAATGAACAAAAATTTTTAAAGGAGTAATTTCAACCATGTCCACATTTTTCAAAAAAGTGATTATATACCAATTTCATCCAGATATTTTTATCTCTGGTGCTTTTGAAGCTGCTAATTTTCCCTATCCTTTAATAGATACTGAGAAAAAGTTAATATCATCATGTTCCTTCACCTATAGGCTGTCTAACACATACACAATTATGCACACAAGCATGGGTGTGCACACACACACAGGAAATTGAAGCCACGAAACTACCATCTTAATACTTGAGGTTAAAAACACCATGTAATAAAGAGAGTTTTCTTTTTCTTTTAATCAATTGCATCATTTTCCCATTTCAGTTTCCATGTATAAAAGAAGCCTAACTATGCACTTACAATTATAGTTCAGGTGAGAATCCATTACTTTAATTATCTTACAATAGGCAGAAAATCTAGTGTATGGTAAATGTACCTCTCTTAATAGAAAAGCATTTTCATTTTTAAAATAAGCTGGACTGACTATAGTCAGGCTTTTGTATTTTCTAAATACAACTGGTATTTCATTGTGAATTACTTGAGCACATTGTAAAGCGTATGCACTATAACAAGAGGTCAAGTTTCACTCAGTGAATCGATTCAATATGAGAAGCAGAAATTTCCACAGAGGGAAGGAAATTGCCTTAGAGTCAGTTGGCATCGTTTCGTTTCAGCTTCTTGCTCTGAATGGTGGGAACAAATATATATGTGCATGTGTGCAGCTGTGTGCTACTGTGAAGAGCACACGGCTTGAAGGGCTGTTAGAAAGAGTAATGATGGAATTATAACTGACGAGCTCTCTGTCTCGTGAGACGCCGCAGAAAGACTAACAAGATAGCAATGGCTAAAAGGTCTTTGTTGTCTAGGTAAGAATGAAAAGTTTCTGTTGTTGTTCTCTTTGCGTTCTTTGCTCACATGTGGACTTTAAAATCAGAAAACCCAAAGATTCAGTGTGACTCACACTGCCTTTGATCAGAGTCCCAATATAAGCTAAATCACAGATCAATGTAAAGAACATGTAAAACAGCTTGTGTTCAAACAGTGATTAGTGTTTGGAACTAACACTCCGTTGAAGCTTCCATGCCTCCAACTTAAAACTTTGTTCAGCTGCTGATGGGAAGCCAAGAATGGCACTAAAGTTAATGGAATTGAGAAAATAGGTTATATAGCTTAGATGACTAGATAGAATAGAGAGAGTAAATTAAATGATTTTAAAACGGATGGAAGATACCCTAAGCAATATTTGAGATCCTTCCTTTGACAGCATCTGTCCTCCTTCCAAAAATATGAATAAGATAGATGGCTTTCATGAGTTTACAACAAAATAATTTTAGCTCAAGAAAGAAAAGGATGAATTTTTCCACTCATCAAGACTATTTCATTTATTCTTAGTGAAGATTTGCCAGGTACTGCAATCTATACCTCCCCCAAATAAGACAAAATATACTGAGTTATATATGGCTGGTACTAGAAATAGACTGGCTCAGTTTATATTGAGGTTTGGTTAAATTCTAAAAGGGATTTTCACTTTTTTTAGACACTACAAATTTGCATTAAAGCCATTTGCATTAAAGCCATACCACTACTTCTCTAAAAAACATTTAATTATGTAGCCCCTTATAATTTTAATTATATTTCCAGCAACATCAAATATATTTTATTAAATACTTTCTTCTGTGATGTAATGACAAATTTTAGAGGGTTTTTTTTTTTTTGGTGCTGTCATATGATTTTATCTTGCTTCTACATCAAATCGTAAACTCTTTAAAGAAAGAAATATCCCATGTAACTTTCCACAACCCTAGTAGAATGATTTACATACTCAATAAAAGGATTTTCATTTCCTTCTACCCTAGAAATTTCAGTCTTAGAAACCTAGAGATCTACCGGGAATAATAACCTAGAAGAGTCTATTTAAAAATCTTTGTTGTACAAAAATATTCTGCTTGTCTAACCTAAAGCACTCTTGCTGTAATTCCAAACCTTTTTTTTTTTTTTTTTTTTTTAAGTAAAATTGAACTTTTTGACGTTAAGGAATCAAACTGTTGGTCAGCACTTTACAAAATTTATAAAATATTTATTTTGTAATAATAAAACCTACTGACTTACAACTTTCTATATCAAGATGAAAACATATAACTATTGATTTTCCACATAAATTGTAGCAAATGCCATTTATAGTTTTAATATAAAATGCATTTTCAACCTTACTAACGTCAAATATTTGAGGATACTCATTTGTTATTTATTCTCCCACTAAAGCCTAGAATGTAAAAGACCAAGTAAATAAGAACACTTGAATAAAAAAATAGAAAACAAACATGTAAAATAAATGCATGTCATATTAATATAACACGATCTAGATGAAGTTTGCTGCTTTTTCAGAAATAACTCCCACAATCTTGGCAGGCTTCTACTTGGGACAGTATAAATATGTACACAGTCCAGGACACAGTAAAAATGAAAATGCTGATAAAAAATGGACATATGTTATCTGGTCTCTCAGTACGTTAAACTTCAGCTGAAGTAACTAGAAAACAAGGAAAGGAAATTATCCTTTCCCAATCCATTCCTTATCATTCTTGGAGACTTTCCTTGAGTTCATGGGAATATAAATTATTTCTACCAAAGTAGACCTTGGTTCTGCAACTGCAAATTAATGAATCATAATCAATGCCCTTTCCTTAAGAGCAAGATATATGGACTAGGACCTCTAGCTCCATCTATCTTTCTTTTTTTTTTTTTTCAGCATGAAAGCCCTCAATCCTTTAAGATTAAGGTGGCTTTTGATATTTCTAAGGAAATTCTGAGATCTTCTAAAATGCAGTTCTAATCTTTGAAAACCAAATTTCACCCTTAAGTTTTTGCAACTCAATACTTTTTCCATTGTTAATGCAAGTTAACTGTTCTTTGAGTTTTTTCTAATGTTCTCATCAAATTGATGGCTAGGAAGCGGATGTAGCTCAAGTGGTTGAGGGCCTGCTTCCCATGTACAAGGTCCCAGGTTCGATCCACAGTATCTCCTAAAAATAAAACAAACGAACACACCGGCTCTCATTTGGGAGTGGATGTAGCTCAGTGGTTGAGTGCCTGCTTCCCATGTGTAAGGTCCTGGGTTCAATACCCAGTACCTCCTAAAAAAAAATCAAAATTAATGGCTATTTCTCTTAACCAGAATAAAGATTCTGTCCTATAAACATATTCTTTTACATTAATTTTATCCTATTTCCTCATATACCATAAATACTAACCAACCAAGTATTTAATTCAAATTCTACACTTTTTAGGCATTTCTTATAGTGATAACCTTTGTGGAGGGGAGGAGCTATCAAAGTGAAAATATTTTCAAGAGAACAGTGTCACACATCATAAGGTAAATTGCTTCTAGTTGTGTCTAAGACAAACATGTCAAGTTTAGAAATCTGACCACACCATTCTTTTTTTTTTTTACTTTAAGCAAGTCATTGAACAACTCAAAATGTTAATAATGAAACTTACACAGATGAAAAATGTTGAAAGAAAATAATTAGATAAGATTATAATTAGAAAATGGCAGAATACAGAAGGCTGTCTTTGCAATGAATCCTGGTTTATATGGGAATAAGAGAATGGTGCTACAAAGTCAAATGAAGCTAAGGAAATGAACCGACATCAGATAGCCGACATTTCCAGATGGCTGAAACCAAACAGCTAGTTTGTCCATTAACGTATTAAGAATTCTAGTATTTTAGTATAATAAATCACAATATATATATACTGGTAGCTTATTCCATTCAGGGTCACATTTATTTAATTACCTTTCAATTTCCACCTTCTTAAAATTAGAATGATTTAATTAATAAAATAACATATGTTTAACATTGTGTTTAGATTACACTGCATGTTTGTTTGCAACATTTGGATCATATATAAAAATCAGTGATTTAAAATAACTAACAGTGGGAGCTGGTATAGCTCAGTGGTTTGAGTGCCTGCTTTCCATGTACGAGGTCCCAGGTTCAATCCTTGGCACCTCAAAAAAATAAAGTAAAATAAAATAACTAACAATGTTGCTGGTAAGTTCTTTTTTACAAATACGATCTTACTTCATGCTCCCAATATCCCAGGGGTTAAGTGTAGCTCATAGAATCTACCTGCCCAAGGATTCACAACTGATAAATAGTGGAGCTGATGCTGGAGCCCAGGGAGCCAAGGTTCAGAGTCATAACCTTAAAGAGCACTGCTTGGTAAAGCAAACACATACTGTCGCCATTTGCAAAGAACTAGATGATCAAGAGATTCATCTAATCCGAGAAATAAGTCCGCCGCTGTGGAAAGTACACTGTACTTGGATCTGAACTATTCCAAGATCTTCCCACAACAAAATTTTCTATTAGGACAATCTTATACCTAGTGACCATCCATCATTTTTCCATTTAATACCCTTCATCCTTCTTCTACTCCCTGCACTTCTCACTAACACCAAGAAATCGGTGCCTTCATGTTTTCTATACTTTCCCTGAACTTCCCTCTTCTTCATACAGGAAAGAATTTGATATTTAAAAGTTCATGTTTAGAAATAAGTGACTAGAAGACATGAGATAGACACTAGAGCACATTAAATAGAAATGATCAGAGCATATTAACATTTTAATAGGAAGAGTTCATTCACCCAAAATAGGAATGAAATTCTATTAGTATATAACTTAGGCTTCACAGAATAATAGAAGAGATCCTGGAGGGCAGGGGTTGCCCTTCAAATGATATCATATCTAAAAAATATTGCTGTTGGTTAGAATCACATTTGAAATTTTCCTACCCTTTCTCCCTGCTGAACTAGAAGGATATAACCATTCAATATTTTTCATCATCAATAATTCCCCAAAAGGAGAAACTGAATTTTATAAACATATGTTAGGATTTCCTTATATCAGTCAAATAACTGTTTATATTCTGAGCATATTGGCATGTTCCCACTGATTTTTGTTTGAAAGCCAAAGGACATGCTACCTATTTAAAAAAAAAAAAATCAATCAGGGAAAAAAAAAAACAAGCCAAAATCATAGTGGAACATTTACAAATGAGTTCTTTTTCTTGAAATTTTATTAGTGATTACGATTGTGTTAGATTATTTATATTTGGCATTGCTTTATTTTCATATCACATTTGGTAACTGTAAAAATAAAGTATAATCTAACACAATTCACGACTGTTCACATACTATAAACAGTTGTCTTAAATTTACAAAGCTGATCTACACATACAATATGTTAAACTTTTAACTGAACGGCTAGTTGGCTCTGCTAAAAATCAGTGAAAAAAAATAAAACAAAAGTGTCTACCACAGGTCAAACTGTTGGAATTTTATATTATGGAATTTCTCTCCAGAATAGTACATTCTGTTACTTTACATTCTTCTTAACAGGTATGATTAACTTTATAAAAAGGTGGTCAAATACTGACCATATTAAAGGTTTGGTTTTGATCTCACTAATACCGGTTTTGTTAAGAAGCTGAGCTCCGTGACTCCCGCAGAGAAAAAAGGGGAAAACAATTAAAGACTCCCACAGGAGGGCCCCATCTCTCAGCAGAAGATTTGGGGAACATTCTCATTCATATCCAGTTGCAGTCAAATGCCTTTTAAGGGTGTTAGTTTAGCGAGTCTAGCAAGGCTTTGGTTTTCTATTATTTCTTATTGTTGGGTTCAAGGTTCAAGGGAAATGATAAAAGACAAAATGAAACAGCCCTGATTAGTTTATGTACACATAATACTGATTGCAATTTTCAAGAAAGTTGTTCCATTCTTTCAAAGTCTTAGTGTTTTGTTGGTTTACTGGGTTGCCAGGTTTGACTTAATACCTACAAAGCAGGCTCATGTGTCCATGCAGATGAAAAAAAAAAGTAGGTTATCTGTAACAAATTTTTTAAAAATTCATCAATTGAAGTCTCTTGAAGTCAGATGATAGCCAAAAAGTAAAATAAAATAAAATAAAATAAATACAACTAAATAAAAATGAATAAACTGATGTGATTTTTGAAAGGAAAAATAATGCGATATTATTAAAAATGAAAGAAAGCAAAATTAAGTGTTATTTAACAAATGTAGTTCCTAATAAAGGCTTCTGGAAAAAATGACTATTAGCAAGAAACACAACAAAAATTAATTTACATTTCACATGCATTGAATAATACTGAAATTTTAAAAGGCCTAGCATTTATTTGCATAGAATGAAATCACTTCATGAAACTTAAACAACCTTAAAAAGTACAAAAATGCTCTCTTTAGTATATGACATCAGGAGGTGTTTAAAGGAAAATGGGAAGACTTAATCAATGCACAAATTTATGCTAAAGATATCAAAACAGGATTTTTAAAAAGATAACTAACATGTAAGATCAGATAAACATCACTTTAACTCTACCTTTGGGGGAAAAACAGAGGCAAGTAATACAGACACATGGGTGAGATTATCTTCCATAAGGATGTAACCAAATATCAACATTTTCAAGTGTCAGTTATTTGGTAAAAGCCAAGGAAAAACAAGCATTAAAATGTTATGAATGAAAATAAACTTTCCAAAGCAGCATTTTTCTAATTCAAAGTTCACATTATTTTAAGAATAAAACACTTCAATTATTTTCTACCCTGAAAACAAGTTTTATTAAAATTTCTCGTGTGTGTGCAACTGCAACTATTAAGAATTTCAGTACCACAAATACTTAAAAACAATCTATAATATAGTGAAGCGGGTTCCTGACTACAATACAAAGCCGATACTATTTAACCTTCTGGGGAAAGAACACAAAAGTGGATCTGAATGTGAGCTCTGAAAAAATGACACAGATTAGGGTTTCTTGACTTAACCACAAACATATGCAAAACTCATGTAAAAGTCTAAAATTAAAGATGCAGTTTATCCCATAATATTAAATTTGTCTTAGAGTATTTTTTAAAATAAATCTTATCTAAAAGACAAAGATCACATCTGAAAAATTCATATTTCACACATACACACACAAAGATGCTCTGTGAACTTGAAAGTTGAATCAAAGGATTAAGTAAACATATTCTGTGAGAGGGAAGTGATGGTTTCAGAGCACAGGTTATTCTGGGGTTTGCAATACATTCCATTGTTCTGTTGTTATATCAATACTCATAGTATGCTGTACAATATGAAATGTTTAGTAACAGACATTTATTTTTCAAAATTACTATTCTATTATATATTGTTATAAAGTATACAGTATTTATTCCTAAATCACCTTTAAAGGATACAGAAGGTGAATTAAGAAATGCTTCTACAGTTTTGTTTTTTTTTTCATTCTAGCTGTGAGAGAGGGATATTTTAAATTAATTCAATGAAAAAGCAAGGCCATGCACTGCTGACCCACTCTGGTTTAGGTCCATCTTGGCCATACATTCCAAGTGTGTTTAAATGAACAGGCATTATGTAAATAGGCATTGCTAAATAAAAGGCAGCTCTCGTGTATTAATCCAAAGCCTGGGGTGCTTTTAGAGCAGGCTGGAGACAATCCCAGACACCTGGCTTTTGAAAGACCACCAAGGGAATAAGTAAAAGGGGTCCTTAAAAGCACTTGAAAATTAAACCGAACTTATACGTAAAATTTAGATATGTTTTTGCTCAATAATTTTTATAAAGTTTATTTTAGTTATTTAATACAAAAATTCTCACCTTGAAGACACTAAACTGGTCTCCAGTCAGTGACTATTAAGTATTAAAATGGTGTAAAGGATTCAGTTGAAAACAAATGATTTCACTCATTGCTCTAAAACATATATATTTTGGCACATTTCCTTTCCTCCAATATTGACTTTTGTTTTTAAATATATGGAGTCGAAAATTTACAGATATGTATAGATGAAGTATGAAAACCACAGTCACCTGTTTAAGATGCAGATACACAGAAATTACTAGAACAATTTTTAGAATGTCTAATTGGTCCAAGGATAAAATACAAGCTGTTTTGTTTTTCTTTTTCAAAGGAAACAATTAGGTAATGAGTTCAACTCTTGTTAATTTTTTCAAACCATTTAACTAAAATATTCCATAGCTAAGAAAATTACTGTCATTAAATTTAGAAGGGACACACACATATTATGAGAAATTATAAGGCCAAAAAGAAGAGAATTCCTGAATATGCAAGACATAGATTTGATGCAGTGTTAGTATGGATAGTTGTAGGTTCATATTTCTTTAATTCTATTAAACTTATCCATGGGGGATGGCTACTGTCAAGTTGGTTGAATCACTACAAAAGCCACAGAGGCGATCAACAGCGTTGTGAAAGTAATGATCTTCCACTGGCCTCTCCGGAGGTGGTTGTAAAATTTATAAGGAAAATTCTTTCCCTGGCCTACATAATTTTTGGTGAGGCATTTATCTGAAAGTATAAAATGGGGTCAATTTAGTTATCTGAATGTTCTCAGCCACCACAAATGTTGGAGGTATTTGGGGTTATTAAAGGCACAGAAGTCTAAATGATGGATGTGCAAATTGATCATCTATTTATTAAACACCTTATAGATATTAAGTGGGATGCTCTGTTCTGTAGTATGAAACATAATTACAAAATACCATGCTGCCCATGGGATGCTTATAATCTATCAGGAAGATACATATATTCTGCATACATAAAACACTGGAAGAGTGTTCTAACAAGGGCTAACCCTTAGAACAAAGAATGTTTTTGTTCTGTATACCCAGACACATAAAATAGTGGACAAAAGTCTCTGTCTTTTGCCCATGTAAAAATCTCTCGACTTCTCTGAGTTTACTGCCTCATTTGAATTTCAAAACTGTTACCAAGCAATACCGATGTAAGCAATTTTGAGAGTACAGTGAAAGAAAACATTTATGCCAGGTGTTTAATTATTTTAAATTTAAAAAAATCCATTATTATTTAAATCATGTCTTCAAAAGAATCATCCAACTGGAGACTTTTCAGGGTGATTTTATTGCAGAACTATCTCCAAAATATGGTGAATCAGGAGCATCAGTTTGACTGAAGCTGAAGGGCCATGGGGCGCAGGTGGGGTCCAGAGGCAGGAGTGTCTGGGTGTTTCTGGGTACGGATACCGAGCTAGAACTCCAGGTAACGCAGGGCAGAAGAATTTGTAAGATATTTTTCGATTGAGAAAACAAAAGTATTTGGGGCATCTGGCTCAACAGTATCACCCTAAATACACCTGAAATGAATTAAACTTATAGTTGGCTCTCAGTGATGGTAACATCTCATATAAAGCAAAAGGAAACAACGAGCCTTTGTCAAGCAGCACTTGGGCACCGTACTGGGCTGAATGCAAGATGGCGGCGTCTGCACCTCACGTGATACCAGGGGAGTCTTCTCCCGGCCTTATGTCGCTCACAAGAGATCCTCATAGGTCACCTCTTCTTGACAAAGTAAATTTAAACTAACCATCTCTAAAATTCTAATGTCTCTCCTGCCCATCTCATAAGGTTTATACAAAATATTATATCAAATTTAAAATATATATGTGAACGTTCTGCCAACTGTCAAATATCATGTAAAAGTTAATGATTATTTTTAAAAGTAAAACAATGGTTATTAACACTTATTGACTGTTAATTGTGTGCCATGCATTTATCTAGCCCCTTGACATTTATAAGCTCTTTTAATCCCACTACATATCTCTGAGATAAATACTATTATTATCTCCATTTTGAAGAAGGGGAAACTGAATCACAGAGAGGAGTAACTTGCCCTAAATCACACCAGCAGTAAGTGGCAGAGCTGGAAAACAGTTTGGCTGTTTGACTTCTGAGCCCACATTCTTAACCACTATGCAAGACTGCTTCTTAAAGTGTCATTTATATATTCATTCATTCTCCTAACAATCATTTATCACAGGCCCACTATAAACAAGGGCTTAGGCTAAGCACTGTGTTTTTTGGGTATGAAGATGCTGGTCTAACAGTTTATTTGGCCATAGAGAATATACTCATCCTATACATTTCATCAGACATAACTCATTAACTAAAACATCCAAATTGTTTAAGGCATAGTTAATTTTGATCGAAATTGTTAACCGTGTAACACAAGATGGCTGGAGCGACCATGTAGCAATTCATTAACTATGTGACAGGGAGATCATTTCCATTGTGTAGAAAGACCCCACTTTCAAAGGCGTCATCCCAGTGTTCCATAAGCACCACATGCATAAGACATGCAAAGACTCGATGGGCTGATAAGGAAGATGATTCACTGACTCTTCCAAAGTCAAATCTAGGGGCTCAGCACAAAGCTCTTCCTGCACTGCCACCATGAAGACAAACTGGGCTAAGCAGCGAAAAAAGGACCATCCTCAATGTCCTTTTCATTCCACATCATCTCTTCTTAAATCAGGAGAAAAAAAGATCCCAATAAAACAGGTATAAGCTTTCCTGTGCTACCAGTGTCTCTTTGACAGAGGAAAAAGTTGGAGTGCCTTCCCTCAAGTTATTATATTCAGGTGTTTTAAATAGACCACATTCCATTGGGCCTCTTTATTCTGGTGGCATTTCTGTATGAGCAATCTGAGGGGTTTTGTCTTGATTTTAGAATTATGCAGTGGAGTAATGGAAATAACGTTGGTTTTTTTTTTTCAAGCAGATTACAAAATATTTCCGTGTGTTGACCCTCATATAGACTTTTTGTGTTTGCAAATTTATATGTTTGTTTAAATCTGGCAGAGTGAAGGCCTGAGGTGCTAAAGGTCAAAAGAAATTTGCTCCAAATGTGAGCATCACTCGCTCACTTAGGCTTCAGGAATTGGTCAGCAGCCAATGGAATTCTTAAAAAAAAAAATAACATAGTTTGTTGTTAGGAGTCACTAATAAAATTAATTTCTAACATAGTGAAAAGAGAACATATATTATGATCACGTTATCTGCCTTAACAATGCATTTTCTGAAGCACTGTCATGTGCTAGGTTCCTCCTAGGCAAATTCAATCCCACACCTGTGGGACCCTGAGACTAGACTGCAAGTTCATTAAACTGTTTGCTGTCTTCTTTTTCTACTTAGAGATAGTGGGTAACAAATTAAATATTCCAATTGAAATAAATGAAAATGTCAATACTTGTAATAAAACTTTTCTTAAAAAAAAAAAGGAATTAAAAAAATGAAAATGAGTGGAATGAAAATGTTTTCTTTTTTTTTCTTCCCTCCCTTTAGACATTGTTTCAATTAGAAAGGAGACCAAACTTAAATTATAGATACCAATTAATTTTTCTGCTCTGGAAAGTGAAATAAGCAGCTTTCATTAAATTGGATATTAAAGCTCATTGGTTATACAAGGAACCTCCAGCTTAATGGACTAGAGTTCTCCAGTTTCAATTATTTTCTCAACTTCCTAATATAGGTTCAACTGCATCCTTCTCCCTGGTGGGACTCGTACTGTCCCCAGGTATTTAAATGATTATTTCTGCTATTGTGGATGACTCAGGTAATCTGAGTTTGAGGGGCACAAACTCCTTGTTAAAAAATATTTTTAAAAATATGTAAGTAGGCGTGAATTGGCAGCTACAGAGCCTCTCCTTAGATGCAATCAGAAGAGAAAGACGAGAAAGAGCAACAGCTTTGTAGAGAAAGTAGACCGTCATCCAGAGCTTTTGTTTTGTAGCCGTATACACTTAGCTATGTGTTTCAAGAATCTCAAAAGAATAAGGAGGAAAAAGAAGAAATCAGGTCCACTTTTATACTGTATCCAAGTGTGCTTTTATTTTAACGAATCTATTAATTTAGGAAACAACTCTTACTCTTAGAAATGCTGCCTTTAGTATCAGAAATTATTTAATAAAGAGAAATTTGCTGAGACAGCAAATAATTTGGTCATGAAGATAAATTAGATAGACAGACTCACAATCTTTGAGTAAATGAATCTTAATTTCCAGGAAAAACTATCTTTTTAGTTATCAATCTACATAAGGTCTGCTTTTCAAATGATGTTTTATAATTTACAACAAAGAAACTATAACATATTATTATTAAAAAGTAGCATTTTTTCTATTTAGTACCACCAAAGAAGCACTACAAAATTCAACATTTTTATGAAGATTAAAAATCTTTCATCAGTATTCCAGATACAGCTGAGGAGAACCTATATACAAGAGGAATTGGTCTAAATATTTACCAACACATTATTTTTAAACCTCCTGTAGATTTGCCAGTTGTTGTCACCTTCCTTTCACTGTTGGATTTCTAATAAGCTGCATATATCCTTTTCCCATATTTCCCATTACCATTTCTCCTTTTCATTCATTGTGGCCTCAAGTCCATAGGCAGAAAATGATAACCGTTTCCTCCTAATCAAGTGTAGACTCTCATCCAAACTTCACTCTTAAGAGCCTTTTGATATCATCTGTCAGTCTTCTGTTTTGAAACTCAGGCCAATGTCTGAGCACATAACCTGGACTCTTTTCCAAAGTCCATAAACAGAATTTCCATTTCCTTTACTGGCTCTTCATTCTTTTGTTCTTCCTTCATTGAAGGCTTTCCTCAAATTTTAGTCCTTACGCCCTTGCTCTTTTATTGCTCTCTAGAGACACATTACCCTTAGGGTTTAACTATGACTTCTAAATGCATATCACCAAAAATTCTGATGGGTTTCCTGAACTCTCGTCGTGGATATTCAAACCCTACTGGATTCAACTTGTCAGCTCAAATTCATGAAGGCAGGAACTAGGTCTGACCTGATCACTTCAAAAGTGCTGTTTTGCTAAGTGCTGAATCCTTTTGTGTATGGCACATAATAAACATTTGTCGATTAAATGAATATTGTTTTTAAAAAGGTCATCTCCACTCCCATCTGATGGAAACATGAAAGTTAGTTAAGAGAGTCAGACTGGGAATAGAAAGTAGCTTAAAAAAAATTTTTTTTTTGAACATTTATTCTGAGGAACCAGGACAAAAATCTAAGAATCTTTTTTGGATTATCCCTTTTCATTTATATTCACATAGTCACAAAGTCTGGGTAAATGTTCTCATTTATTTATGTTGGCATGTAGAACCAAATTCTTAAATTTATTCCCCCATTAGGCATATCCATTTGAAAATATCACAGTAAGGGTTCCTTAGGTTTGAGAATGGTTTGGGTAAAATATTCAACAAAACACCACTGTTAGGACTTGGAATGACCCTGTTTACATGTTTTAGTACAAGATCTTTTCCTTTACCACACTGTAATTTTCTGGATGACAGTATCCACCAAGATACTGTTTTTCATTGTTCCTAACACAAGTCTTTGCACTCAGTAGGGTTCAATCAGTAACTTACTGAATTTATAAGTATTTTTATATTTACATGGTAACTTCATGATTATAATTTCTCAGTTTTTCAGGTGTCTTGATTGCCAGTGCCCAAAGTAATCAAAAAACATTTTGGACACAGGGTTATTCCCTAACGTAAATTAATTATCTGATCACTGATTTATTAAACAGTAGCATGTACATCAGGCTAACAAATCTTACCATAGCCAGGGAACTGATGAAGTCAAATTTCTACAAGGTTGAGTACCAAACTAAGGATGGATGGTAACTATTCAGGAATAGACTAGAGCAACAACTGAAAGTCACCTTTTATCAAATCTCTCCCATTTGGAACTTAATTATTTTATATTCCTAACTTTTAATGGGCATGTCCTATCTCACTTTGAAGACTGTCAACTGATTGAAGGTTTTCCGCTTAGCATTCTCTCCGTCCTCTCCTCTGTTCCTGAACTGTGTACCTACAAGGTCTGCAACACACATTTCTTAAATAAACACTCAGCTTTCATAGCAGATTAACATGCGTTAATAAATGGAAATTCAACATAAATATAAATTCAAATTTATAAAAACTGAAATGATACCCTATGTAAAACATGTGTACAGCATGACAGACATTTCACAAAGATCTAAATAAATATTTATAATGGTATACTATAAAAGCCAATTTAGATGTCTTAGTTAATATTTTTAATTATATCAGTTCATGAATATTTTATTTCAAATCACTTCTTTCTTCTTACCAAATGGAAATGATCATAACATAGGACCTCTTTTGAAGTCAAAACAGATTCTTTACTAAAATAAAAAATAGAATAAAGAAGGAAAAGTAAAAATATTATCAAAGAAACAGAAAATTTACATATTTTCTAAATATTTATGGTAAACCTAAGCTTTGCTTATAAAAACTGGTTAGTAAGCAATAGCTTGTGATGCCATCTCCACCCACTTTTACTAAGATTGTACTATTTACAAATAAACACTAATTATTGAACTTCTCATTTTTTATCTAAATTTTTTTTTATTGTGGGTAAAAATAAAAATTTTCACAGGATGTGTATATCTAAATATTTTAAAGTGAAACAGTCAAGTGATAAGAAACATAATCTTTGAAGTGGAAAACACCCTCGGTGCTGTGGTGGGTTTCACCAATCTATCCTGGGATTACAAATATTAAGTTAAAAGTAACAATAAATTCGGGGAAAATAAAAAAAGCTGCTAAATAAATTTTTAAAAATACAAGGGCAGAACGTGGCTCAAAAAGAAAAAAAAAGAAAGAAAGAAAGAAAGAAAGAACGGTTCCTCTTAGGGAAAAGAAGAAGTAGAAAGATGCCAAAAGTAAAGAGTACTGGTTCCCCAATTTAAACTTGGACTCTGATATAACAGCATCTAGGTAACTTGAAGGACATTATACTTTTTAATTTATTAAATTTATTAATTTTAAACATTTTTGTAGATTTTCTTATATAGTATATTTTTGTGTAATTGTTTTGTTAGCCGAAAACTACTTTATATCCTTTCGGAAGCAGGCAAGATAATAATTACCAGTAAAGTTTTTAAAAACTTGTCAGAACTCAATGATTAAATTAAAGGTAATTTTCAAGTTTAATAATAAAAATTTTCTTGATTTGTGAAGTGTATGCTGAACCTGATGATCATTCTACTACAGTTTTTACATGAATAATATTTTTGTCAGGCAAATTTATAGGTAATGCACTTTAAATTGTAAGAAACATCAAAGTTGCATTTGATTGTTTTTAATTGAATAAGAAAAAACCCACTATAAAATATTTTATGTGCCACCTCAACATGACACATGTACATCATCACTGAAATGTTACTTTGTCACTTAAAGGTTTTCATAATTTGTCTAATGAAATTAGCTAATATGGTTTAATTATTGCTATTCCTGTAATAAATCTTGCAGAGGTTTTTTTTTTAACTTGGAAAAAGATCAAAATGCTTTATTTCAGATTGCTATTAAATGTAATAATTATACACTAAACTAATTACCACTAAACCAAAACCTGACTTACAACTAATTAAATTTTATTACATCAACATAGAGCATAGACTTTCAATTTAACACAGAGCACAACTATAAGCACAAGAGCCTACCAGCCTGTGTATTTATTTCAAGCAAAATGTCTAGGTCTTATTTATAAAGTTTGAACTTGGCAGGGTTTGTAGACCAATTTGTCAGTTTCACAAATCTGCTAATTTGCTGACTTCTAAGGGAAGGGAAAGGTGCTATTTGCAAAATGAGCACACTGAAGCATGCCACATGATTCACAAAATAGCTAAATGCACATTACAAATGGATTACTGTGTTATAAAAAATTATGGGATGCGGTGAAGAAATCACTTATTTTTAGTTTGGATGTGCATTTGATTTGTGACATTACTTTTTCTGAATGACACACGACATTTCTGAGCCTTGGTTTCTTTTGCATAAAATAGGAATAATAAAAACACGTGTAAGTTATCTTAAAGGAATGCAAGAAGCATGAAATGCAGAATCCTTAGCTGAGATGAAAGCACTCCCATTTGTTTAGTGTTTAAGGAACCAATGCAGATTAAGCTGCAGAGTCAATTGCAATCCATTATCCATCTCAAAATAGTGAATACAGAATAGCCATTCATTTTTCATTGAACCTACATTTAAGTCTGTCATTTCCAACAATTGGAAAGTATTTGAGATTCACTTTCTAAACTTTAATTTTATAAAAAAAAATGTTTACTTTCTACCAGATGGTAAGATTAAATTACATAAACACTGTCAGCAACTGGAATCCTCAGATGTATTCATTCCCACCACAGAAGCTTCAAAACCTGTCTATAATTTTGTTACTGATGTTTAGAAACAGCTGTAGCTGACATTGCTACGTGTTATGTATGTCAGCTTTAAAGGATTAAATATTCTTAAACCGCAATGGAGAGGTGTTTTGCTGTTAACAAACACTAGCGTAAATTACACAAGAAGCTATTATTCCAGTATAGATATGGTCACACTGGATATTTGGTAAACACATTGGTCAAGAAACATAAGTTTTTCATCATCACTGAGATTCTATTTGAGCAGGGCAAAAGAAAGCTTTTAACTGCACAGCATTATCTGACAATAAATATGAGAAATTTTCCTCTAAAAATCCCGTCATATATATCATCATTAATATTTTAGATGATAGTAAATTATATATTTTTCTCTTCAGAAGAATTCAATCCATCTCAGGAGACATTTTTTTTTTTTTCTGGTGCAGATTTTTGCTTGAATTTTGGAGAGAATCCTGCTTTCTCTCCCACTAGAGTTTAAGAGTATCTTTACAAAACATGTTTGATCCTGATGGAAAAAGCATCAGGGTCTTCTGAAATACTACACCCCAAATTATGTACTCAGTTCATCTTTCTAAGGGAACAGAACTAACCAACCTGACTAGCCAGACTGTAGGCTTCAAAATCACTTGATTTATAAATTAATCTCATTAATTTTCAAGAATCATTGACTAATGGCAGTCAAAGGTACAGATCCTTGCAGATGATATGCATCAATATAAAAGTGTATTTATGTTATATTAGATTAGATTATATATTATATTCATGTGTATATCCACACTTCCTTTTTTCCATAGAATTCTCATGCACTTTTAAGCTTTAATTACTATAGACTATGTGAATGAAATTCAAAGTTGTTCTTTGTGCTAAATATCATTATAATAAGCAAATTTAATGTAGTGACTGATATTCTGTATCATTAAAAAATGTAGCTCAGGTATAAGTCATCTCTTTGGTAGAAATAGGTAATCACAAGGAATTCTTTTGTCTTCAGTGTGCCCCTCCCACTCTTTATCAAATTCTACCATTGTGACATACCCGACTGAAACTAATTATACACTTAGATTGTGAATTAGCACAATCAATTTTTTTGAGGCAAGACTTTAACAGAGAAATTAAGTTAAACTATTATTTAATACATGAGAACATATTTATTTCAACTTCTGTTAATCATTCAACTTTCTACTAAATTTGTGAAATTTATACTTTTAAGCATAATTGGATGAAACAATTTTTTGTCGTTTTTAAAAGGAAAAAGGCCTTTTTGATAAATGTCTTCATTTTGTACTACCAGATGTCCTTCTGTATCCTGCCATGCTTTCTGATTTCATTTTATAAATGTGAGAAGAGTGAAAATACCAACCACTGTAGTTAGTCATTTGAGCACCAGCAAAGATTATACAGTGAGATGTTATCTTAGCAATTTTACATAAATACTGAACTTGAAGAATACTTAGCTTCTCAGGATCCACAGCTCACCATGGAGCACACCAAAATCCAGATCTGATCATCTCCACTATAAGGTTGCTCACTTCAACAATCCCATTTTTTAATCCAGCACAGAATGTCATCCACAAAACAAACATAACTAAAGTTCTAAACACAGCTTGCTTTTTCTCTTTATCTTTATGATGTTTAAAGCACCAAAAAACCAGTTTTAACAACTATGATAAATAATCACACATGAATAAACATCTGGGTTTTTATTAAGATAGCAGGAATTTGGTTAGAAAGAAATTTCAAAGTCCATCATAAAACAACTCAAAGAATTACCTTCATACCATGGGCATTTTTGGTGAATGTTTTGCAGTTTGGGGTGAATTGCCACAAAGATTTTCCTACAGCTGTAAAATGATGGCAAAATCTGCTTTAGTCGATGATGCCATGAAAATGGAAATTCCTAGATTCCTCTGTGCTGAGTGGCTATGACTCTCACCATTTGCACTGTGGGGAAGGTCCTGTACAGTACACCCTTGGTGACACTGCACATCCCTCTTCCTCAGCTATAACATCTGTGCTGGAGCCCTGAAGAATGACTTTAGTCAAGGACTCAGTGAAGTTATCTACCTTTTCAGTTTCCTGTGGCAAGTTGTAATCGTGCCCGAAGAACCTGTATTAAAACTTTTTTCCTTTTTTTTCACTATGCCTATGGAAAAATACTCTTACAAGACAATCCCACTAAATTTGGTCTTTACCAATGAGACAATGGGGCAACCTGGTCAAATATGCATACATTTAAGAAATTGCTTTTACATCTCCTTCTGTCTACCCTCTTCCTTTCCCACCCATCCTCCAATAAAAGAGTGCTAGAGAGTCACTCAGCAGGCATTTTAGATTTCTATTCAATTTGCTGTATGCTACAGCAGACCAAAAACTGAATGGATCCCTGGCAGCTGTATAAATATTTCCTAAAAGTCTCAGGGAACCTAATGGAAAGTTGGTTTTCCAAGTAGTGTAAGAAGAGACCTCAGGAAGTGGATGTGGCTCAAGCAGTTGGGCTCCCATCTACCATATGGGAGGTCCCAGGTTCACATTCCGGGGCCTCCTG